>SJYQ01000791.1:3752-28998 GCA_006410935.1 Redunca redunca | reverse complement strand
TACATTTTATAAATTAATGTAATTAAACTTACTTTTTTGCCTACCATATGTTACTTTCTAACACTATTTATAATTTGGATGAACTGTAGATAAATTTGTGGCTCTACAAAACTATTCTATGAAGGAAGAAAGAATAATTAACTTGAAGTTTTCCAGTTTATATTATTTATTTATATTTCCAAACGCCACACAAATATTCATTTAATGAGGAGCATCAATAACTTAATGGACATGAATTTGAGCAAATTCCAGGAAGTAGTGGAGGACAGAGGAGCCTGGCATGCTACACTTCCCTGGGGTTGCAAAGAGTCTGATATGACTTAGTGACCCAACAGCAAGAACAAATCACACATTTCTAAGATATTAAACTCAAACTTTCTTTTAGGTTGTTATCTTTATGACATTAAACACATCGAATGGCATGTTTTGCATATGTCAATTTACTTGAAAGGCATTTTGGTATACTGGAGTAACCTAGAGATTTAAAGCCACAAAATCTGTTTCTTTCAGCTATGTGCATTTGTAAAATTTTTACACTTAACAGTTTTAGAATCTTTATGAGAGAGATAATATAATTCATCTAACTGAATTGTCAGCTACTATTTCTGTAGCTCACAAATAGAATTAAAACACCTGACATTATTATTACATACAGGTTAAAATAATTCTATGCATTTGCATCATAAGAAAAATAGTTCTGAATTGTTATTCCACATATTAGTTTAATGTATTTAGTGCATTTTGTGTATTTATTTCTTTTCACTATACTTTATCTTGAAAATCTTGAGTTACAATGGACGGAAATTTTGGTAAAAGAGAAATAACACAGGCACTGATAAAAAACAATCTGCATTTTACTTTTCACTCTACTAGAAAGAAGTATGGCTTTGATATGCTTAATTGTTTTCTTATTCTAATTTTTAAAATGAAGACAGTGCTGTTTATTTTAGAAAGCTATTGGAAAAAGACATCCTTCCTTAGAAATGGTTAAAATTCAAATAACCTGTGTAAAAGTTGTGGAACATACTTGTGATAACATAAATGACCATCAAAATTGATATCTATGTGTATAGGAGTAAGGTTGATTTATACAACACACATAATGCTCTTCATACATAACAAAGTTAAGAGGTGGCAAGGATACAGAGAAGAACTATACAAAAAGTATCTTCACAGCCCAGATAATCACCATGGTGTGATCACTCACTAGAGCCAGACATCCTGGAATGTGAAGTCAAGTGGGCCTTAGGAAGCATCACTATGAACAAAGCTAGTGGAGGTGATGGAATTCCAGTTGAGCTGTTTCAAATCCCGAAAGATGATGCTGTGAAAGTGCTGCACTCAATATGCTAGCAAATTTGGAAAACTCAGCAGTAGCCACAGGACTGGAAAATGTCAGTTTTCATTCCAATCCCAAAGAAAGGCAATGCCAAAGAATGCTCAAACTCCTACACAATTGCACTCATCTCACACGCTAGTAAAGTGATGCTTAAAATTCTCCAATCCAGGCTTCAGCAATACGTGAACTGTGAACTTCCAGATGTTCAAGCTGGCTTTAGAAAAAGCAGAGGAACAAGAGATCAGATTGCCAACATCTGCTGGATCATGGAAAAAGCAAGAGAGTTCCAGAAAAACATCTACGTCTGCTTTATTGACTATGCCAAAGCCTTTGACTGTGTGGATCACAGTAAACTGTGGAAAATTCTGAAAGAGATGGGAATACCAGACCACACAATGTCCCTCTTGAGAAACCTGTATGCAGGTCAGGAAGCAACAGTTAGAACTGGACATGGAACAAGCTTGTCAAGGCTTGTCAAGGCTGTATATTGTCACCTTGCTTATTTAACTTCTATGCAGAGTACATCATGAGAAATGCTGGGCTGGAAGAAGCACAAGCTGGAATCAAGATTGTTGGGAGAAATATCAATAACCTCAGATATACAGATGACACCATTCTTATGGCAGAAAGTAAAGAGGAACTAAAAAGCCTCTTGATGAAAGTGTAAGAGGAGAGTGAAAATTTTGGCTTAAAGCACAACATTCAGAAAACTAAGATCATGGCAACCTGTCCCATCACTTAATGGCAACCTCTCCCATCACTTCATGGCAAATAGATGGGGAAACAGTGGAAACAATGTCAGACTTTATTTTCCTGGGCTCCAAAATCACTGCAGATGGTGATTGCAGCCATGATAAAAGACGCTTACACCTTGGAAGGAAAGTTATGACTAACATAGACAGCATTTTAAAAAGCAGAGACATTACTTTGCCAACAAAGGCTATGGTTTTTCCTGTGGTCACGTATGGATGTGAGAGTTGGACTGTGAAGGAAGCTGAGTGCCGAAGAATTGATGCTTTTGAACTGTGGTGTTGGAGAAGACTCTTGAGAGTCCCTTGAACTGCAAGGAGATCCAACCAGTCCATCTTAAGGGAGATCAGTCCTGGGTGTTCAGTGGAAGAACTGATGTTCAAGCTGAAACTTCAATACTTTGGCCACCTGATGCGAAGAGCTGACTCATTTGAAAAGACCCTGATGCTGGGAAAGATTGAGGCCAGGAGGAGAAAGGGATGACAGAGGATGAGATGGCTGGATGGCATCACCGATTCTTTGGACATGGGTTTGGGTGAACTCCGGGAGTTGGTGATGGACAGGGAGGCCTGGCGTGCTGCAGTTCATGGTGTCGCAACAAGTTGGACAGGACTGAGCAACTGAACTGAACTGAACTGAATTATGGTTCCATTTTCTCACACATCCCTTACAGCTTTCTTCCCCAATAAATTTATTTGCCCAAGTAAATGAATTGTATCATTAAACATTTGTGTATGCCTTTCCCTCTTCTGGTCACCTTTCACTTCCACAAATAGCCTGTCAAAATTTAATTTCTAATTAAAATATACATTGTGTATTATACATCTATGTAGCTGGTTAAGACTAGAAAAATAAACATACCATGGAGGCTGGTCTCATTTTAAATTCATGAGGGCACTTAATCCACTTTTTCATTTCTCTCTGGGCTATTTTATGAAATGTTTTACTTTAACCCCACAGCACCTCATTTTCTGTACTCTCAGTAGAAGATATTGGTTTGTGCTATTATGAGAAAACTGAAATAATGAGCGATGTTATTTAAAAATCCCCTGTAAAATATCTGCTTTTTATTTCATAGCCATTTGTATAGTCACAAGGATGAACTATTTTGCACCTACATATAATAGGTCCTCCTACTGGTGATTCAGAAGATAAAGAACCTGCCTACAATGCAGGAGACCTGGATTTGATCCCTGGGTCAGGAAGATCCCCTGGAGAAGGGAACTGCTACCCACTCCAGTATTCTTGCCTATAGAATTCCATGGACAGAGAAGAGTAGTGGGCTACAGTCCATGGGGTTGCAAAGAGTCAAACAGGACTGAGTGCTAAACACTTTTCACAA
Organism: Redunca redunca; assembly: GCA_006410935.1. Lineage (NCBI taxonomy): Eukaryota > Metazoa > Chordata > Mammalia > Artiodactyla > Bovidae > Redunca > Redunca redunca. The sequence continues at coordinate 25,567 of SJYQ01000791.1, read as the reverse complement.
TTTGCATTAAATCCCACCTTCTCACTGCAGAATCTGGCTAGAACATTTCCCCTTTTTTCCCAGATACTCAACACCCATCTGTTCAAGTATTTCCATCAATGTACAGATATTATTTTAATAATCCCAGTAAAAAAAAACTTCTTTGACCATTTTACTGCCCAGCTGTTGCCCCATTTCTTTATTGCATTTTACAATAATTTTCCACTTTTAATGTCTCCTATTTTTTATCTCTTTTTGTTCTTGAAGTGACTCTAGTCAGTATTTTGCTACAATCATTCCAATGAAACCACTCAAAACTTGCCTCAGATCAGTTCAGTTCAGTCGCTTGCTCAGTCATGTCCAACTCTTTGCGACCCCATGAAACACAGCATGCCAGAGCTCCCTGTCCATCACCATCACCCGCAGTTCACCCAAACCCATGTCCATTGAGTCGGTGATGCCATCCAACCATCTCATCTTCTGTTGTCCCCTTCTCCTCCTGGCCTCAATCTTTCCCAGGATCAGGGTTTTTCCAGAGTCATTTCTTTGAATCAGGTGGCCAAAATATTGGAGTTTCAGCTTTAGCCTCAGTCCTTCCAATGAACATTCAGGACTGATCTCCTTTAGGATGGACTGCTTGGATCTCCATGCAGTCCAAGGGACTCTCAAGTCTTCTCCAACACCACAGTTCAAATTATCAATTCTTCAGTGCTGAGCTTTCTTTATATTCCAACTCTCACATCCATACATGACCGCTGGGAAAACCATAGCCTTGACTAGATGGACCTTTGTTGACAAAGTAATGCCTCTGCTTTTTAATATGCTGTCTAGGTTGGTCATAACTTTCCTTCCAAGGAGTAAGTGTCTTTTAATTTCATGGCTGCAATCACCATCTGCAGTGATTTTGGAGCCCAGAAAAATAAAGTCAGCCACTGTTTCCACTGTTTCCCCATCTATTTGCCATGAAGTGATGGGACCGGTTGCCATGATCTTAGTTTTCTGAATGGTGTGCTTTAAGCCAACATTTTCACGCTCCTCTTGCACTTTCATCAAGAGGCTCTTTAGTTCTTCTTCACTTTCTGCCATAAGGGTGGTGTTATCTGCATATCTGAGGTTATTAATACTTCTCTTGGCAATCTTGATTCCAGCTTGTGCTTCCTCTAGCCCAGCATTTCTCATGATGTACTCTGCATAGAAGTTAAATAAGCAGGGTGTCAATATACAGCCTTGACCTACTCCTTTTCCCATTTGGAACCAGTCTGTTGTTCCATAATGCTAATTCCAAAGATCCATTCTTAGCAATTATCTTACATAACTTACCAGCAGCATTTGCTGTAATTTATCACTCCCACTTAGAAATAAATCTTTTGGTTGACTATAGTTTTATCACTTAGCTTCCAAGATTCTATGCCCTCTTGTATTTTGTTTTGTTTTGTTTTGTTTTTTTTTTTTTTTGTAAATTGTCTGCTTTTTAAAGGCCCTTTGATAATTTTTATTCTATTTTCCACACTCTGTGATCACTGGACTGCCTCCAGACACAATATTAGATCTTTTATCTTCTACTTATGCTTATTAATGAACTCACCTAGTCTCAAAGCATTGAATAATAGCTCTTTATTTATTGTCATTTCTCCCATGAATTGCAGACTTATACATCAAAATTCACATCTCTTGCTTGATACTGCCATGACATTCAAACTGACACATGCTCAAGGGAAAATTTGAACTCTTTTCCAAACCTTCTCCATCAATAGTATTCCATATCTCAATGAAAAATCTATTTCCTCTGGTTAAATTTGTCTAATTCATTCTTCTCCTCTTAATCCTCCAATATCTATAGTCAATTCACCAGAAATCCAACTTTAACCCAAGAATCTGATCACTGCTTAACAGCATAGTTGCTTTCATATGAGTCTAAGTAACTACTGTATTCACCACCTACCTAGGTTATTCTTACTCTAAATTCTGTTATACTCTTAAATATAAGTCAAAATTGTGTCACCCTTTGTTTATAACTCTTCAGTAACTCTCTGACAAATATTAAAAATGACCAACAAAGCCCCAAAGAGTCCAATACCCCATGTATTTTCTTCTTGTAACTGCTCCTTCTGTCTTTCCTTCTTTGCTCTTCTCCAAGAATGTCAGACATGCTTCCTCTGTCGGAAACATTCTTTTCCCTGATAAAGCATTGCTCAGTCTGACATATCTTTTGAAACTTAAAAGCAATTTCAACTTTTTAATTACATCAATTTAGATTATACTAGCAAAACAACAACGAAAACAAAAAACGTATTTGAGCATTTCCAAACCCCATTAGGTTGTTTTATTACTGTATCACTTAGTACTTCTAGTGAGTTATATTATTTATTTATAGTTTCCTTTACACTAAAATGTAAGATCCACATATGTAATTTTTTACCTATTTTCTTCATGGATGCTCTGAACAGTGTCCACAAAGTGTTTAACAAATATTTATTTAATGGATAGATCATCAATGTGGTGGCTATGACAGTTGAGGGAAAAAAGACAGAGAGGGGAAGTAATTTGCCAAAGATAAAACCAAAAATATGCAACAAATAAGGAACTGTGTTTGCAGACAATTATGTTATTGATAGCATGTCTTTAACCACTATAATTTAAAAACCATATGATATATTATAATTTTCACCACGTGCATTTCATTCTGATGAATTGTCATCCAATGTCACTGCACTGATTAATTTCTTCATATGTTTCAAATAATAAACTCTATAATATATATTTGGAGACTGTATATTAATTCAGCTTAGTTCAGTTCAGTTGCTCAGTTGTGTCTGACTCTGTGACCCCATGGACTACAGCGTGCTAGGCCTCCCTGTCCATCACCAGCTCCTGGAGCCTACTCAAACTCTTGTCCATTGACTTGGTGATGCCATCCAACCATCTCATCCTCTGCCATCCCCTGCTCCTCACTCCTTCAGTCTTTCCCAGCACCAGTGTCTTTTCAAATGAGTAGGTTCTTCGCATCAGGTGGCAAAAGTATTGGAGTTTCAGCTTCAACATCAGTCCTCCCAATGAACACACAGGACTGATCTTTAGAATGGACTGGTTGGATCTCCTTGCGGTCTCCAACAACACAGTTTAAAGGTATCAATTCTTCAGTGCTCAGCTTTGTTTATAGTCCAACTCTCACATCCAAACATGAGTACTGGAAAAAAACCATAGCTTTGAATAGAAAGCTAGCCTTTAGTGATATAATCTTCAAACAAATATTAGTAACACTGTTCACATTTCAACCAGGCCGTTTGTATCTGGAAGCAAGGTTAGCTTTAGGTAGAAAAAATTATTTGTGCCCCTGAGTCTCTGAATTCTCATGAAAATACAGCAAAATCTGCCTAAAGTAAAAATAGATCACTTATGATATAAGGTGAATTCAACATATCTTTTAAGAACCAAGCTAAATAATAGTTGTTTAAGGTCTTTCCTGCTTTCTGAACTGGAAATATTCACTGTTGTTACAGAAGCCCATAACAACTTTACTCTTCTGTATTATAGGACCGTATTCTAATTTTCAGTATATTTATTTGAAAAAAGCACCATGTATTCCTAAGCACATTATCAGTTATTTGAGAATAGGTTTTTTTTTTTTTTTTTGGGCATCACAGCATCCAAACTAGGGCATTGGTATAAAATACTGGGCTGAGTACATTCAAAAAGGAACAAAGTGTACTCCAGTTGTAAGGTAAAGTAGGTTAAATGAACCTGTTCGTTTTTAAAATGGTGATCACGATGGTGTGTTTTTTGCACCATCGCCCTCAACCAACAGAGAAGACAATCCGACACAAGTAAGAAATTCTACAAAGTGCTAATACTGAATATAATCAAATACTTGAAGGAAGATTTGTGTCCTGCTTGTTACAAGATGAGAATTATAAATGAGCTATGTGACAACCTGGGTTTATTTCAGAATTTCAGTGTTTGTTTGGTTGTTTCAGAAAAGCTTGAGAAATCTCTCCCTGTGTCTGAAATCTTTAAAATCTCATGTACTTTTGGTGTTTTCACACCATGGATATAGTAGGATTTTCAGAGATGTAACAAATAACATTTTAAATTCATTAGGCTTGAAAGCAAGTGAACCATTCTTTGCAAGATTACTGAAGTACATTTCTATATATATGTGTGTGTGTGTGTGTGTGTGTAAATAAAGAGCTTCTTATAAACTTTGGAAGTTGGTTAAAGAAAATACTTAAGTTTTTGAAATTTATACTGATTCGTTTGCTGGACTATTAGCCTTAGAGTGTTATAAATTTTTGTGAGAGTCTAAAAATGTGTTAAACATTTAAAGAATATTTCTATTACTCATTTTATGCTCATAATTTTACATGTCATTTTATCTCCACATGCATCTTCTCCACAGCATTCAATCTTTCCTGTTTCTTTGAGTATTATACATTTGAAAGCCTAAAGGCTTTTTAGAACTGAAAATAGAATGTTAAGTTAAAATTTTTACTAGAAATAGATGAAAACTAGAGGATTAAGGCTCTGCATGACAAAATTCTCAATTTTGAAAGTGCTGTATAAGCTCATGACAAGTATGAAGATGCAATAGAATATTATGTCTAAGGTAGCACTGCCTTTACAGTTTATAGGTGTATCCTCAAAATGACATATTTATTTCTCTGGAAAAATTCATTTTTTGCCATATGATCATTAGTTATAAGGACTTGCCTGGTGGCTCAGATGGTAAAGTGTCTGCTTACAATGCAGGAGACCCAGGTTCAATCCCTGGGTCAGGGAATGGCAACTCACTCCACTCTTCTTGCCTGGAAGATCCCATGGATGGAGGAGCTGGCAGGCTACAGTCCTTGGGGTCGCAAAGAGTTGGACATGACTGAGGGACTTCACTTTCACTGGTTATATGTGGTTTTTCAAGTAAGTCATGATCGGTGACTATGGATACATTTAAAATAGTAAAAATAGAAGAAACTATAGAACAAGTTAGCTTAAAATATTAACAAAATCCTCATGCTCATTTTCTTCTAGTATAGTCAATAGATTATTACCTAGTTGATACTTCTCCGATTCAGCCTTCAGTTCAGTTCAGTCACTGAGTCGTGTCCAACTCTTTGTGGCCCCATGAATCACAGCACACCAGGCCTCCCTGTCCATCAAAAACTCCCAGAGTTCACTCAAACTCATGTCCATCAAGTCGGTGATGCCATCCAGCCAAGTAATCCTCTGTCATCCCCTTCTTCTCCTGCCCCTAATCCCTCCCAGCATCAGGGTCTTTTCCAGTGAGTCAACTTTTCCCATGAGGTGGCCAAAGTATTGGAGGTTCAGCTTCAGCATCAGTCCTTCCAATGAACACCCAGGACTGATCTCCTTTAGGATAGACTGGTTGGATTTCCTTACAGTCCAAGGGACACTCAAGAGTCTTCTCCAGAACCACAGTTCAAAAGCATCAATTCTTCGGCACTCAGCTTTCTTTAGTGCCCAACTCTCACATCCATACATGACCACTGGAAAAACCATAGCCTTGACTAGATGGACCTTTGTTGGCAAAGTAATGTCTTTGCTTTTGAATATGCTATCTAGATTGGTCATAACTTTCCTTCCAAGGAGTAAGTGTCTTTTAATTTCACGGCTGCAATCACCATCTGCAGTGATTTCAGAGCCCCCCAAAATAAACTCTGACACAGTTTCCACAGTTTCCCCATCTATTTGCCATGAAGTAATGGGGCCCGATGCCATGATCTTTGTTTTCTGAATGTTGAGCTGTAAGCCAACGTTTTTACTCTCCTCTTTCACTTTCATCAAGAGGCTTTTTAGTTCCTCTTCACTTTCTGCCATAAGGGTGGTGTCATCTGCATATCTGAGGTTATTGATATTTCTCCCAACAATCTTGATGCCAGTTAGTGCTTCTTCCAGCCCAGCGTTTCTCATGATGTACTCTGCATAGAAGTCAAATAAGCAGGGTGACAATATACAGCCTTGACATACTCCTTTTCCTATTTGGAACCAGTCTGTTGTTCCATGTCCAGTTCTAACTGCTGCTTCCTGACCAGCATATAGGTTTCTTAAAAGGCAGGTCAGGTGGTCTGGTATTCTGATCTCTTTCAGAATTTTCCACAGTTTCTTGTGATCCACACAGTCAAAGGCTTTGGCATAGTCAATAAAGCAGAAATAGATATTTTTTGAGAACTCTCATGCTTTTTCCATGATCCAGCTGATGTTGACAATTTGATTTCTGGTTCCTCTGCCTTTTCTAAAACCAGCTTGAACATCTGGAAGTTCACAGTTCATGTACTGCTAAAGCCTGGCTTGGAGAATTTTGAGCATTACTTTACTAGCATGTGTGATGAGTGCAATTGTGCAGTAGTTTGAGCATTCTTTGGCATTACCTTTCTTTGGGATGGGAATGAAAACTGACCTTTTCCAGTCCTGTGGCCACTGCTGTGTTTTCCAAATTTGCTGGCATATTGAGTGCAGCACTTGCACAGCATCATCTTTTAGGATTTGAAATAGCTCAACTGGAATTCCATCACCTCCACTAGCTTTGTTCATAGTGATGCTTTCTAAGGCCCACTTGACTTCACATTCCAGGATGTCTGGCTCTAGGTGAATGATCACACCATAGTGATCATCTTGTCCATGAAGATCTTTTTTGTACAGTTCTTTCGTGTATTTTTCCTACCTCTTCTTAATATCTTCTGCTTCTGTTAGGTCCATACCATTTCTGTTTTTTATCTAGCCCTTGTTTGCATGAAATGTTCCCTTGGTATCTAAATTTTTTGAAGAGATCTCTAGTCTTTCCCATTCTTTTGCTTTCCTCTATTTCTTTGCACTGATCTTGAGGAAGGCTTTCTTATCTCTCCTTGCTATTCTTTGGAACTCTGCATTCAGATATTCATAGTCCTTGGACATTCTGTTCTTTTTTTTAATGTCTTTATTTACTTTGTTTTTTAGTTTTTGTGGATTCTATGTTTATACACTCTCCATCAGAGATCCTTTCGTCAACTCTGTCCAGTTAATTGGTAAACTAATCAAAAATATTCATTTCTTTTGCAGTGATTTTTAATCTCTATTTTTCTTTTCTTTTGCTTTTTTCTTAGAAATTCCAACTCTCTGCTTATGTTTTGTGTGTCTGTATGTTTATGTGCTCTTCATGTCCAACTCTTTGTAACCCCATGGACTTCAGCACACCAGGCTTCTTTGTCCTTCACCAACACCCGGAGTTTGCTCAAACTTATGTCTGTTGAGTCATTGCCATTATCCAATCATGTCACTGTTGGTCCATTCTCCTCCTGCTTTTACATGCTGTCTACATTATCCATTAGAACCCTCAGCATATTCATCACAGTTGTTAAATTCCCAGTCTGATAGTTCCAACACTCCTACCATGTCTGGTTCTGATACTGGCTTTGTCTACTCAAATTGTGTTTTATGCCATTGGTATGTCTTGTGATTTTTTTTTTTTCCTTGATAGTTAGACTTAGTGTACTAGGTAAAAGGAATGGCTGTAAATTAGTTTTTGGCAATGTGTTGGTGAGGTCTGTGGAGAGAGGAAGCATTCCATGGTCCAATGATTAGGTCTCAATCATTTGATGAGTATATGCCTCTAGACTGTGACCTTCTTAAGAGTTTCTCAGGCTTTTCTCCTTCCTTTGATGAAATAAAATGTCTAGAGTGACCTGGAATTTGGTATTTCCCGTCATTCAAATCTGTTAACCTCTGATAACATCCAGCAAGTTAGGCACTTGTTTAGCTATTTTATTCTAAAGGAAAGCCTTGTTAAGAATGGAGTTCTCTAACATATTTCAAAATAGTTCCATTTTCCTTCCACTAACCAGAAGCCACAGAGGATTCTTCTTTCATACTTACTGTCAGAACTTAGTAAGAAACTTGACAGTAAAATTCACTGTATTGTGAGGGTCTCCTGAAAACTGAGTCAACCTGGAAATTGTAACTCTCAGTTTTGTCCACACAGATCCTCTGCAACTCATCAATTACTATTGAGGTTCTTAGGGTGATTTTTGCTCCAGAGCCTCCATTCTGATAAGCTATGACTCCTTGTATCCCCTTATCTGACTCTCAAATCTTTAGGGAGATTTGAGAGTTACTTCATCCTGTTACTTCCTCTAGTTAAGGGATCCAAGAAGAAATGTTAATTTTTCAGCATGTTTAGCTTTTTACTTATTGTCAAAAAAATGTGGTGACTTCAAGCTTCTTATAGACCAGACCAGAAACTGGAAATTCCTACCTAACAGTTACTATAGGTCTTCCACAGACTGCAACCAAGATATCAGGTAAGAGGACTGCATTCATTACAAGACTAGATGGGGGAGGTTTTACTTTTAGGTATCCTCATGAGGTTGTTAGGAAGATTTTTCAGTTCTTGTGGTATTAAAAATTCACAAAGAAATAAAAAATAATCTAGAACATATGAAACAAGTTAGGAAAGTCAAGCTGAGTTAACTATATCTGATTTCAAAATTTTGAATAAAGCTATAGCAATAAAAGTAGTGTGGTACTAAAATTAAGATAAACACTTACATCAGCATAACAGAATATAGAGTCCAGAGATAAACCTACACTTAAAGGGACAACTCATTCTTGAGAAAGTACAAGGTCCATTTAGTGGAAAAAATAATAATATTTTCAACAAACAGCATTGGAACAGTTGGAAAACCATATTAAAAAAATATGAAACATCAAATTAAACTTAGGGATCATGCTAGGGACCTAAGGAATGCAAATTTTTCATGCTTTATTTATGTTTTTTAACTTTTAATTTTGTATTGGGATTAGTAGTAAGGACCAAACAGAAGCAGAAGATATTAAGAAATAACAAGAATACACAGAACTATGCAAAAAAAAAAAAAGTTCTTAATGACCTGGATAACCACAATGGTGTGGTCACTCACTTAGAGTCAGATCTCCTGGAGTGTGAAGTAAAGCGGGGCTTAGGAACCATTACTGAAAAAGTTAGTAGAGGTGATGGCATTCCAGCTGAGCTGTTAAAAATCCTAAAAGATGATTCTGTTAAAGTGCTGCGTTCAAGATGAGAGCAAATTTGAAAAACTTAGCAGTGGCCACAGGACCGAAAAAAAAAAAAGTTTTCATTCCAATCTCAAAGAGGGGTAGTACCAAAGAATGTTCAAACCAGAAAATAGAGAGCTAGCCTTCAATAGTATGCAAATCAAGAACTTATAGATGTACAAACTGCATTTTAAAAAGGCAGAAGAACCAGAAATTAAATTGCCAACATTTGCTGGATCACAGTGAAAACAAGGGAATTTCAGAAAAACATCTGCTTCATTGACTACCCTAAAGCCTTTGACTGTATGGATTACAACAAACTGTGGAAAATTCTTTATTTTATTTTATTTATTTTTTTACTTTACAATATTGTATTGGTTTTGCCATACATCAATTCTTAAAGAGATGGGAATATCAGACCACCTTACCTGTCTCCTAAGAAACATGTATAAATGTCAAGAAGCAACAGTTAGAACCAGATGTGGAACAGACTGGTTCAAAATTGGGAAAGGAGTACATCAAGTCTATATATTGTCAACCTGCTTATTTAAGTTATATGCAGAGTACCTCATGAGAAATGCTGGACTGAATTAATCACAAACTGGAATCAAGACAGCATGGAGAAATATCAACATGCTAAGATATGAAGATTATAACACTCTAAAGGTAGAAAGTGATGAGGAACTAAAGAGCCTCTTGATGAAGGTGAAAGAGGAGAGTGAAAAAGATGGTTTAAAATTCAGCATACAAAACACGATGATCATGCCATCAGATCCCATCATTTCTTTGAAAATAGATGGGGGAAAAGTAGAAGCAGTGACAGATTTCATTTTGGGGGACTCCAAAAACTGCAGACAGTAACTGCCCCCATGAAACTAAGAATACTTGTTCCTTGGAAGGAAAGCTATGATAAACTTAGATAGTGTATTAAAAAGCAGAGACATCACTTTGCTGACAAAGGTCCAAGTATTCAAAGGTATGGTTTTTCCAGTAGTCATGTACAGATGTGAGAGCTGGATCATAAAGAATGCTGTACTCTGAAGAACCGATGCCCTCATACTGTGGAGCTGGAAAGATTCTGAGAGCCCCTTGGACTGCAAGCAGATCAAACCAGTCAGTCCTAAAGAAAATCAACCCTGACTATTCAATGGAAGGACTGATGCTGAAGCTTAAGCTTCAATATTTAAGCTTACTGTATTGTTGGCTCTTAATGTGTAGAGCCAACTCATTGGAAAAGTCCCTGATACCAGGATAGATGGAAGGCAAAAGGAGAATAGGGAGGCAGAGGATAAGATGGTTAGATAGAATCACCAACTCAGTGCACATGAATTTGAACAAACTCCAGGAGATAGTGAAGGACAGGGAAGCCTGGCATGCTGCAGTCCATGGGGTTGCAAAGAGTCATACACGACTTAGTGACTGCACTACTCAACAACAAAAGCTGATTGGCAATTTTGTGATAATTTCAGGTGCCCAGCAAAGAACTCAGCCATTCACATACATGTATCCATTCACCCCCAACCTGCCCTCCCATCCAGGCTGCCAATAACATTGAGCAGAGCTGCATGTATTATATGTTATGTCCATGTTGGTTATCCATTTTAAATATAGTATTGCGTGCATGTCCATCTGAAGCTCTCTAACTGTCCCTTCTCCACCAGGAACCATAAGTTTGTTCTCAAAGTCTGTGACTTTCAGTTTCATAATTCATTTGTACCATTTCTTTATAGATTCCACATATAAGGAAAGCCATGTGTTATTTCTCCTTCTTGAGCTGACTTAAGTCACTCAGTGTGACAACCTCTAGGTCTATCCATGTTGCTGTAAATGACATTATTTCATTATTTTTAATGGCTGAGTAATATTCCATTGTATAGAGCTAGCACATGTTTTATGTTTATGAACCATCTCTAGTTTGACCCCTGTGTTAAATTAACAGCTCTGCATTTGGGTTCATGTTCTGGTTTTGACTGATTCTGTTTCTTAAGTTGTCTAGGTTCTTGGGGCTTCCCTGGTGGCTCAGATGGTAAAGAATCTGCCTGCAGTCTGGGAGACCTGGATTCAATACCTGGAAGGGAAGATACCCTGGAGTAGGAAATAGCAACCCACTTTAGAATTCTTGCCTGGAGAATTCCATGGACAGAGGAGCCCGGCAGGCTACAATCCATGGGGTCTCAAAGAGTCAGACATAACTGAGCAACTAACACACACATCCTAGGTTCCGAGTCACTTTTGCCTCAGAGGTCTTTTCACTGTTTCTGAAGAGTTGACTCATTGGAAAAGACTCTGATTCTGGGAGGGATTGGGGGCAGGAGGAGAAGGGGACGACCGAGGATGAGATGGCTGGATAGCATCACTGACTCGATGGATGTGAGACTGAGTGAACTCTGGGAGTTGGTGATGGACAGGGAGGCCTGGCGTGCTGCAATTCATGGGGTTGCAAAGAGTTGGACACGGCTGAGCGATTGAACTGAACTGAACTGAAAGTATAACTCCAGAAATTATTTTATATGTGAATCCATGTCCATAACTATATATTTGCTTTAACTGTCATATTTAATTTCAACTTATTTATAACATTGCTATTGTTGTTGTTAGCCACTAAGTCACGTCTGACTCTTTTTTGACCCTATGGACTATAGCTTTCCAGGCTTCCCTGTCCATAGGATTTGCAGACAAGAATTAATAGTGGCAAAAATTTTAAGAATTCTATAACTTCAGATCATCTCCTTGTGATAATTCTCATTATTTATTTTTAAAAATCACAAAAATAAAACTCTTAGAACATCAAAGGATATTAAGTAAACTGATATGAGCTACTTTTTAATCTACATTAAGCATTTAATTGGGAATTCCTGTAACTGAAAATAAGAACATAATTTTTTTAATTATTATTTTTTTTACTTTACAATATTGTATTGGTTTTGCCACACATCAACATGAATCCACCATGGATGTACACGTGTTCCCAATTCTGAACTCCCCTCCCACCCTTACCCCCCTACACCATCCCTCTGGGTCATCCCAGTGCACCATCCCCAAGTATCCTGCACCCTGCATCGAACCTAGATTGGCAATTCATTTCTTATATGATATTATACATGTTTCAGTGCCATTCTCCCAAATCATCCCATCCTCTCCCTCTCCCACAGAGTCCAAAAGACTGTTCTAGACATCTGTGTCTTTTTTGCTGTCTCACATACAGGGTTATCATTACCATCTTTCTAAATTCCATATATATGCATTAGTATACTGTATTGGTGTGTTTCTTTCTGGCTTACTTCACTCTGTATAATCGGCTCCAGTTTCATCCACCTCATTAGAACTGACTCGAATGTATTCTTTTTAATGGCTGAGAAGACTCTTGAGAGTCCCTTGGACTGCAAGGAGATCCAACCAGTCCATTCTGAAGGAGATCAACCCTGGGATTTCTTTGGAAAGAATGATGCTAAAGCTGAAACTCCAGTACTTTGGCCACCTCATGCGAAGAGTTGACTCATTGGAAAAGACTTTGATGCTGGGAGGGATTGGGGGCAGGAGGAGAAGGGGACGACCCAGGATGAGATGGCTGGATGGCATCACTGACTCGATGGATGTGAGTCTGGGTGAACTCCGGGAGTTGGTGATGGACAGGGAGGCCTGGCGTGCTGCGATTCATGGGGTCGCAAAGAGTCGGACATGACTGAGCGACTGAACTGAACTGAACTGAATGGAAATGACAACCCACTCCAGTGTTCTTGCCTGGAGAATCCCAGGGATGGGGGAGCCTGGTGGGCTGCCGTCTATGGGGTCACACAGAGTCGGACACGACTGAAGTGACTTAGCAGCAGCAGCAGTATTACTCCATTGTGTATATGTACCACAGATTTCTTATCCATTCATCTGCTGTTGGACATCTAGCTTGCTTCCATGTCCTGGCTATTATAAACAGTGCTGTGATGAACATTGGGGTACATGTGTCTCTTTCAATTCTGGCTTCCTCGGTGTGTATGCCCAACAGTGGGATTGCTGGGTCATAAGGCAGTTCTACTTACAGTTTTTTAAGGAATCTCCACACTGTTCTCCAGAGTGACTGTACTAGTTTGTATTCCCACCAACAGTGTAAGAGGGTTCCCTTTTCTCCACACCCTCTCCAGCATTTATTTCTTGTACACTTTTGGATCACAGCCATTCTGACTGGCGTGAAGTGGTACCTCATTGTGGTTTTGATTTGCATTTCTCTGATAATGAGTGATGTTGAGCATCTTTTCATGTGTTTGCAATTAATTTCTAACATTAGGCATATATCTGTTGGCAATTTTCATGAGTTCTTGAGCTTTCTACCTTTCTTGATATTGTAAGGAAACATCTTTTTTGTTAAAAATACATTGAATTTATAAAATATTTGTGGTTTAGATATGATAGTTTTAATTTTGCTATGAAAAACTTGAAAATAAAATTTTGGCATATGGAAATCTATGCCCTATATTCTAAAGTGGTTTTATTTTAAAAAGTAATTATAAAAAAATGTTTTTTCCCTATTACTTGGATGTAAACAATTGTATTGGTTTTAATGTCATAAAATCCTGAACTTAGAATCAATATGTTCTTCTAAGATAAAGAAAAATCTTGTTATTGTGAAAAAAAAAAGGAAATGGAAAGAAAATTAATCATTTTAAATGCAAATTTACATTCATGTAATTCTCATTTGTGTGTATGCCCAGTCATTTAGTGGTGTCTGACTTTTTGTGACCCTATGGGCTGTGGCCCTCCAGGCTTTTCTGCACATGGGATTTCCCAGGCAAGAATACTGGAGTGGACTGCCATTTCTTACTCAGGGTATCTTTCCTACCCAGGTATCAAACTCATGTCTCTTGCACCTCCTGCATTACAGGCAGATTCTTTACCACTGTACCACCTGTTAAGTCTGAATTGCATGCATGCAATTCCAAAATGACTATTTATTTCATGTGGAAATACTAAAAATTACTTCCTATAGAAAAGCATCTGCTACATATACATGGAGATATTAAAGGACATTTATAATGATAAATGTATCCGTGTTAAAAAAAAAAAATTGTCACNTATACATGGAGATATTAAAGGACATTTATAATGATAAATGTATCCGTGTTTAAAAAAAAAATTTGTCACTTGTTTTAATCTAAATTTGTATACATCCCATATATTTTAGTTTTATTTTGGTATTTCATGATCTAAACATTGGAAATTGCAAGAAAATCAGAATTGCATGTTATTTTTTTACAACACTATTCTGCATTTTTGATAGAGGTCCTTTATTTTTTTAATCCATAGTCTCTACATATCTTACTGACTGGAAACAAATGCTCTGCAAATTGTCCTATTTCTTAACCATAAAATTGCAATGACAACTTCTCCAAATCCAAAATGCAGTTTGACACATAAGGAAAAATAGACACGAACTTAAGGAAAGAGGCAAGCACATAAACAGAAAAGCCAGTGGTACCTATGAAAAAGAAATTATTTCTAAGGAGCAGATTTATTTTTTAAATATATTTGAAAGTTATTTCTCAAATTATTCAGAATGAATATATCTTATATACCACAGAGGGAAAAAATACACTCCTGCTTTAAAGTTTTTCTTCTGCCTGGGTTACTTTATAGTTTAGTATGGATGATTTGTATAGATACTACAATAGGAAATCTGATGTAAACAGTTAAACATTAGGAATATGACACACACACAAATGGAAAAGAAAAACACACGTGCACATTGCAAATTGAGCAATAGTAACCCTTTTTAAAAAAATACACTTACAGAGGAAAGGTATTACTGAGAATAGTATCAGTTTAAGAAAAAAGTCACAGAGAAAAATAATAACTGTATTTTAACTAGTTCTCAATTGCAGACAAATATTGCTCAAATATTGCTATTTCTCTACCTGGAACACCATGGTGAATCACTTACACTGAGAGTTGTAAATTAATATTCTAATTTTAGGGGTTTTCCCAGGTGGAACTAGTGATAAAGGATCCACCTACCAATGCAAGAGACATAAGAGATGCAGGTTCAACCCCTGGTTTGGGAATATCTCCTGGAGTAGGAAATGACAACCCATTCCAGTATTATTGCTTGGAAAATTCCATGTGTAGGAGGCATAGCCTGGTGGGGGATAATCCATGGGGTCTCAAAGCGTCAGACAGGACTCAGCAACTGAATTTTTAGCTTTATCTCACATTAGGTATACAGGTATAGGTGTAGGTACAGGTACAGGTATAGGTGTAAAGTACCACCCAGATTCTTCTTGAAGAAGGACTCCTCACTCCTCTTCAAATCTGAATTAGGGTTTAATGCACCTGCACTTCACCCAAGACCAGGGTCCTCTGTCCATGGGATTTTCCAGGTAGGAATACTGGAGTGGGCTGCTATTTCCTTCTCCAGGGGATCTTTCTTACCTAACAACAAACACACATCCCCAGCATTGCAGATGGATTCGTCTTTATCACTGGCCCACTAGGGAAGCCCTAAATGTCCTCATGAGGATGGTCAACTAAGTCAAGTCTCCATCACTTTGATCTCTTCCTTTCTCAGTGCTGCTTCCACTGTCATCCTTCCACAGATGTTGGTCCTTAACTAATACTTCATATGATAAGCTCTTTCTCAGCTTCTCTTTCCTCAAAAACAAGCTAGTGACAGTAATTCTCAGGAGTGGTGCAAGAACAAATGCAACAATATTTGTAACCAAATCTCTTTCCAGACTCTCTGCCATAAAAAGCAGTGCTTCACTGGCAACAAGTGGGGTACAGAGAGCCCCTGACTCAAGGTAGTGATCCACTAGTTAAAAATCTCACAAGCAGTGAACTGGCATGGTGTAACAAAGAAAGGGAATGCATAAACTGGAGCCATTTTATCACACATTAGAGAGACACAAGGGAAATAGTAAATAGAGAGATAATGGGATAGAATAGCGATCGCTAAGCACCATTGAAACCTTGAAAAAAATAATGAAAAGCTTCAGGGGATTAATAGGTAATTAAAGCTAGTATGAAAGCCAAAGTGTTCCTTTGGCCCTGTGTAAAGTAACTCTTCTCCTGGAATTGGACAACAGATAAAGCAGAGGCCAGGCCAAGAATTTAATAGTCTGAATAGCTAAGGTCCAGATAAGGTTAAAACCAAATCAGGTTTGCCAAGGCAAATTTAGGGCCAATGTTGGGGAAATACTGGACCCTAACTTGACAGGTGCTCCCAAATGTTGAATCTTTAGATATAACTGTAAGCCCTGAAACTGCAGAAGTTGCCCAGGCCTCCCTATTAAAAGCTAATATTTCCCTTCTTATTAAAAGTAATGCAGAGACCCCTTCCTTGTAAGACAATTTCCCCAAACAGTTTGGCACATTCTCAAAATATTAAGTGCAGAATTTACCATAGGACTTAGCAATTCTAGCTCTGGATATAATCCCAAGAAAATCCAAAATACATATTCACACAAAAGTTTGTGCACTAAATTCATATAGCATTATTCATGATAGCCTAAAAGTAGAAATGTTACAAATTTCCAACTGATGAACGAATACATAATTGTTTGTTATCCATTTATAGAACAAAATAGTTATCCAATGGGATAAAAATTAATGAGTTGCTGGTATGTACTACAACATGAAAGAAACTTGAAGACATTAAGCTAAGTGAAAGAAGCCAAAAAAGATGAACTGAATGAATTCATTTATTTGAAACCTCTACCAAAACCAAACTTGGAGACCAAAAGTAGATTAGTGGTCTAGATTGGGAAGCAGTGATGGTGGAAAGAAATGAGGACTGATGGCTAATAGATATGGGGCTTATTTTGGGGAGTGACAAAAAGTTCTAAAACTAGATTTGTATAATAGCTGCATAATTCTATTTAATATACTAAATGCCATTGAATTGTACATAGGTGAATTTATGATTTGCAAATTATGTCTCAAAGTTGTTTAAAAAATGGTACAGACAGTTCTCATACAGCTTTCACTCATCTTTTCCTAATGTTAATTCTCTTGCAATTATCAATACCAACAGAGTCACAGACTTTATTTACTAAAGTATTTTTTCAGTTCCAAGATACAATTCTGGATCTCAAAATGCATTTTGTTGTCATATCTACTCAGTCTCCTCTAAGCAACTACTTTTTCATTTTCATAATTTATTGTGCAGTTCAGTTGAGTTCAGTCGCTCAGTTGTGTCCAACTCTTTGTGACCACATGAACCACAGCACACCAGGCCTCCCTGTCCATCACCATCACCTACAGTTCACCCAAACCCGTGTCCATCAAGGCGATGATGCCATCCAACCATCTCATCCTCTGCCGTCCCCTTCTCCTCCTGTCCTCAACTTTTCCCAGCATCAGGGACTTTTCACATGAGTCAGCTCTTTGCATCAGGTGGCCAAAGTATTAGAGTTTCAGCTTTACTATCAGTCCTTCCGATGAACACCCAGGACTGATCTCCTTTAGGATGGACTGGTTGGATTTCCTTGCAGTCCAAGGGACTCTCAAGAGTCTTCTCCAACACCACATTCAAAAGCATCAATTCTTCGGCACTCAGCTTTCTTTATAGTCCAACTCTTACATCCATACATGACCACTGGAAAAACCATAGCCTTGACTAGATGAACCTTTGTTGGCAAAGCAAAGTCTCTGCTTTTTATTATGCTTTCTAGGTTGGTCATAACTTTCCTTCCAAGGAGTAAGCGTCTTTTAATTTCATTGCTGCCATCACCATCTGCAGTGATTTTGGAGCCCCCCAAAATAAAGTCTGATGCTGTTTCCACTGTTTTCCCATCTATTTGCATGAAGTGATGAGACTGGATGCCATGATCTTAGTTTTCTGAATGTTGAGCTGTATGTAAGCCAACATTTTCCCTCTCTCACTTTCATCAAGAGCCTCTTTAGTTCCTCTTCACTTTCTGACATAAGGGTGGTGTCATCTGCATATCTGAGGTTATTGATATTTCTCCCAGCAACCTTGATTCCAGCTTGTGCTTCCTCCAGCCCAGCATTTCTCATGATGTACTCTGTATATAAGTTAAATAAGCAGGGTGACATCTATTGTTAGGATCTAGTTAATAATTCTAGCTCACAATGAAAAGGAAAGTAAAACTGAACTCTCATCTCCTTGATAGGGAAGTAACTGAAAATTCATGATAATTTTTTAAAACTATCAAACTTATTAAAAACTTGTGGGGAAGCTATTTAGGGGTAATCAAATAGCTGGTTTCTCTTAAGTTTGTCCACTAATTCTGTCATTTATCAATGAATTTGCAGGTAATAATTATTACTATGGTGTTCTTACACTTTTTTTTTTTTAAATTTCCTTCATTTTTCTACATTATAGAAGAGGAAGGAAAACTTTTATTCCTCCTCTTCTTAGTTTTTGGGTGGGCCTTTGTAACAAAATATAGATTAACAAAAGAAAAGCACAAATGTATTTGATAACAGTTTTACAAGACACAGGAGCTTTCATAAGAAAAAGAAGATAAACATTAAGGGATTTCCCTGGCAGTCCAGTGGCTAAGACTCCATGTTCCCAATACAGGGGGCACAAGTTTGATCCTTGGTCAGGGAAATAAGATGTGTTATGGTGCATAGCATGACCAAAAATAAAAAAAAAAATAGTTAAAACTGAGTATGTTTATACTAGGTTTGATGGAGTGTAGAAAGTCATGGAAAAAATGTGATAGGACAAAAGGGTATAAGCTCAATATAGTAACCTGTGGAAAAAATTAGCAAATCCTGTTAGTTAAGATTCTTCTCGGCATCCCTTTGTCTTATGAAATAAGTATGCCCCTTTTCTCCGGATATAAGAAAAGTATTTCTCACATAAGGGTTTTAAGACCAGCTCCAGAGAAGCAGGTTGAGGTGCAAGAAGGAAGTCAGAAGGCGTTTCTGCCTCTGTGGTTTTCTCACATTCCTTTAGCTTAAGATATTCAATGTGCTAAGGCACAATCTTTTAGAGTAGTACATCTTGCAATCTATCACAGTATTTAATCACGACACTCTTTGCAATGCTACAGTTCCATGGGTTCTACAAATGCATGGAATCATGTATCTACCACCCAAATACAAAACAGTAAATTTCTTTTACCCTAAATATACATATGAAGCTCCTTTGCAGTCAGCCCCTTTTCTCCTCCAATCCCTAGCAAATACTTACCTGTATCATATCTCTGTAGTTTGACCTATTGAATCTGAGTAGAGTTAAGCACCCCTCCTTCTGTATGCCCATCATCCACCTGTACTAGTCTTCCAGCTACAATGAGTTTTTCACTAATGCCTTAAGGCTCACAGTGTTGAACCCTCTTCCCCCTTCCCCCCCACCCACACACACAGAGTTGTGGCTTCTTTTCCATAGCAGAGATAGCAAAGAGAAGAATCTGGGTCCAATTTCTTGCCCCAGTTGCAAGGCTGCTGTGCCCCTCCCCTAGGTCTGTAGCACAAAAGACACTCCTCAGAGTTGTTTCTGTACAGATTCAGGAAAAAATATCTCATATATTATGACTTAATTTTAGGGTTTTACACTATTCTTTAACCTATATTTGATGCTTAATATTTTTTCAGCAAGTCTATATAAACTCTAATGTTTTAAGGAACTTCTATCCCAGTAAGTGTGAATTTTGAATCTGCTTTCTTTCTTTCAAGCATTACATTTTCTTAGATTTGGGGCCAGTTATTTGCTATAGAAAATTTTAAAAAACAGAGACATTACTTTGCCAAAAAAGGTCCATAGAGTCAAAGCTATGTTTTTTTGTTTTTTTCAGTAGCCATGTATAGATGTCAGAGTTGGACCATAAAGAAGGTTGAGTGCTGAGAAATTGATGCTTTTGATATGTTATGTTAGAGAAAACTCTTGAGAGTACCCTGGACTCCAGGAGATCAAACCAGTTAATTCTAAAGGAAATCAGTCCTGAATATTCATTGGAAGGAACGATGCTGAAGCTGAAGCTTCAGTCCTTTGTCCATCTGATGTGGAGGGTCGACTCATTAAAAAAGACCCAGATGCTGGGAAAGGTTGAAGGCAGGAGGAGAATGGGACAACTGAGGATGAGATGCTTAGATGGCATCACTGACTCAATGGACATGAGTCTGAGCAAGCTCTGGTTGATGGAAGGACAAAGAAGCCTGGCATGCTGCAGTCCATTGGGTCACAAGGAGTTGGACACAACCCAGAGACTGAACAACAAATTTGCTCTGACACCAGTTATGATTTTAAAGTTTGTTCACCTCTTTTTCTGTTGCAAGAGAGAATGTGTCATTAAAAAGAGAGAGAGAGAGAATGTATCCTATTACTTAGTTCTACATCTTGAGGTAGAATCCAGAAATTCTCAGTTCTTTGGTTTTTTATTTGCTACTATTGATTTACACTTAGTATACAAACAGGACTCTACACTAAGATTAGTGGTTAGAGTAAAAACAGGTATGTCTAAAATCCAGCCCACTGGTATAAATTATGCAAACTCTGTCCTTCTTTCTGAGTAAAATTTTTCTCACTTCTGCCTGTGTGCATATATCTGGAAAGTAACAAAACTAAACTAAGTAAGCATTACTCTATTTTGATTTTTTTCTTTCAAAATACATTTTACTTATCATTCTCTTTCTTGTCTTGCTGTTAGTGAATATTTGTGCTTGTCCGTTGTAGTATCTGGCTTCTCCGGTAGCAGTAAAGAATCCACCTGCAAAGCTGGAGACATGGCTTCCATCCCTGGGTCAGGAAGATAGATACCCTGGAACAGGAAATGGCAATCCACTCCAGTATTCTCACCTGGAAAATCCCATGGACAGTGGAGCTTGGTGGCGTACACTCTATGGAGTCACAAAAGAGTTGGACATGACAGAGTGAACAACAACAGTTCAGTTCAGTTCAGTCGCTCAGTCGTGTCCGACTCTTTGCGACCCCATGAATCGCAGCACGCCAGGCCTCCCTGTCCATCACCATCTCCCGGGGTTCACTCAGACTCACGTCTATCGAGTCTGTGATGCCATCCAGCCATCTCATCCTCTGTCGTCCCCTTATCCTCCTGTCCCCAATCTCTCCCAGCATCAGAGTCTTTTCCAATGAGTCAACTCTTCCCATGAGGTGTCCAAAGTACTGGAGTTTCAGCTTTAGCATCATTCCTTCCAAAGAAATCCCAGGGTTGATCTCCTTCAGAATGGACTGGTTGGATCTCCCTGCAGTCCAAGGGACCCTCAAGAGTCTTCTCCAACACCACAGTTCAAATGCATCAATTCTTCAGACTGGAATGCAAAAGTAGGAACAACAATATCTGTGGGTTTATATTAACTTCAAGAAGGTAGTCAATCCTTCTTGGGGAACTTTTACAAAAGATAACATCAAGGAATGTGATTTTTGATCCACAGAATACCAGGAATTTAATAGTAACCATACTTTGCATGTGCAACTCACTTTAAATACAGAGCATTTATTTCAAGGTAGTTGAGTAATTTTCTTCATGTGTGAAGGCTAAAGTCTAGACTAAAAGCATAAGATTTTGATGTACAATTTAATCACTTAGTTTTTCTTTAAAACCATGAAATGCAAGTAAGTTTATATTTCTTTAATAGATATTCAAAACCTAAATTTGAGTAGGAAAAGGATCTAAGTATATATTCCTCTTTTTGTTTATTGAGTCCAAAATATACCCCTTGTTGTATAGGCCTACTTCAAAAAACCAGTAAAGCTTCAAACAATCTAAAAACTTTACATCAAGTGGAACTAGAAAAACAAGAAAAAGTAAAGCCTGAAGTTACTAGAATAAAGAAAATAATAAATGGGAATGGGAAAATGAAATATAGACTGAAAAATAGAAACAATTAATGAAACTAAG
>SJYQ01000789.1:517412-536359 GCA_006410935.1 Redunca redunca | reverse complement strand
ACATGCTGAATTTCAAAGGTTCCATATGAAAAAAATGAAGTAAAATATGTCAATAACTTTTATATTCATGTGTTGAAATGAGAGTGTGGTGAGTACATTAGGTTAATATATTATTAAAATTAATTTCATCTGTTTCTTTTTGCTTTTTAATGTGGCTAGTAGAAAAGTCTGAATTATGTATGTGGCTAACACATTTCTATGGGACAGTGTTCCATGAGACTTCTGTCCATCTCCATTTCCTTCTGTAGAGGGTGTGCCAGGCAGCATGGATAGGACAGCAGGGCACACAGCTTTGGAGACTAGAAGTTTGGGCACACTGAGACTGCAGTGTGGGTGGCAGCTGGAGCAATGAAGTAGGTGCTGGGAAATGCGAGTGTGCTGTTAGAAGAGAGGTCTTGAGCTGGAGGCAAGAGCTTTGGAAATTCCTGCCCTGTGAGAAGATGGAGAATAGAGCAGACAGCGCAAGTCGGGGCTCAGGGATCACACTTAAGGACTGTGCCCCCCCCCGCCCCCGCAAAGTGGATCTGTTGAAAGAAAGAAAGAGTATGTGAAGCCTCAGGGAGGGAGAGCTGAAGGAGAAAATGGCTGGCGGTATCTGAAAGTGACCCTAGACACTTCTCCTTTCTCTTAGCTCTCAGATTTAACTAGTCAATAGGCTCTGTTTCCCCCAATTTATTCCTCAGAACCACAGTTTGTTTAAAGCTGTTTGTGTATCTGTTTCTTCCCACTAGACTAAGTTCAAAGGCAAAGACAGTAGTGTCACCCTTGGCACCCCAAGAGCTAACACAGCATCTAACATTCAGAGGTGCTCAATAATTGTATATGGACCTGAACTGCCTTCTCAGTAAATGAATCTGAGCATGGGCTTTACTAAAGATTAAGACTGAACAAAGATAGGGACAACTTCAACTGAGGAGTAATGTAAACACAGTCAGTGACCACATTAGCAGTTCTGAGGGCCACAGTACTCTCAGATAACGTCTATGGTCAGATCCTCACTGGCCCTAACGAGGTGGCAGCCTCCAGAGAGGAGGGCTACCCCAGGTCAGAGGACCCCTGTGATTAACACTCCTTCATGCCCTCAGTTCATCCAACCAGGTTTTTCAGCTCTCAAGTTCTATTCTATTTCTCTAGAATGTGATGACCAGCACAATCTCACTTTGCTGTCCTACAAACCACTGCTATGATGAGGTAAAGAAAATAATCTTAGAAGTAGTTTTTGGCAAGCAAAGATACATTCAAATCTTTCTCTAATTATTACTTAAGATGTGGAAAAACAAGGGGGTACACAGGAAGAGCTCATGGAAACCAGAAATTTAACCCTTGAACCTACAGTTCCAATACTCCACAATTTGGAATGCTTAAATCAGCCCCAGGTTTCTGCCCTGGAGATGCCATATGGCAGAAAGTCTGAAACCAAGATGAAGCTTCCAAAGCGGCGTAACCAAAGACCCTGTAACAGAGTAGAATCATTTAAAATACAGAGGTAGTAGTTCATTCTATGTCCTTTCTTCCCCTACCAAAAGCTTTTATCTGATTTCCCTACCAAAAGTTTTGATCTGATTTTTTACTCAAAAATATGTCTTATATACATTTTTACCTTGTCACATATATATATGTATATATGACATGAATTGAAAGAATAGGAAAGCATCCAT
The DNA here is from genome assembly GCA_006410935.1 of Redunca redunca. NCBI lineage: Eukaryota > Metazoa > Chordata > Mammalia > Artiodactyla > Bovidae > Redunca > Redunca redunca. The sequence goes on along the minus strand of SJYQ01000789.1, from coordinate 534,701 downwards.
CTGTGCCTGCTTAGCTGTTCCTCTGGGGGACCCCTCGTTGCTCTAGCACCTCAAGCTTTCACCTTCCACAAGTCTGCACTGCACTATTTGGCCATTCAGAGGTAGCACCTCTCTACTTAAAACTCCTCCTTCCTGGCTCTTCCTTCGTCCTTCCCCTAGAAGCTGGATGAAGGATACAGGAATTTGGAAGAGGTTAGGGAAGGGGGACAATGGGAGAGCAGTCATGCAGAGTGTCTGCTAGGCTGAATCAACAGGGGAAATGCTCAGGACTTGGTGACCTAGGATAAGTCTGCCAACACAGAAATGTCCTCTGCATAAGACTGACTTTGCTCATTCTAACCTCACATTACCACTGCCTCCTACATCCCTCTCTCTATTTGAAGTCATACGCCTCTCCCAAGGCGATAACCATAATGTTCCCAAGCACCAAGTATTTGCCACTAAGCATAGGGACCCTTGAGGAGTATAAGCTTTGAAGAGGAAGCCTGGGAGGTGGGGAAAGTACTCCTAGCCCATTTTTCTAAAGCTCCATTCTGGAAATTAGGGCAAGGTAATAAAGGCAGTGGCTGGAGAAAGCTAGGGGCATCCTGGACCCTAAGTACAAGCCTGGGTGGATAGTTAGCTGATATGCTTCAAAACGGCACAGAGTCTCAGAATTGGTCATTAGCTATGCCATACTCACTGTTAAATATTTATACTATTACCCTTATGCACAGCCATGGTGGTGTATTCATTAGAAATCCATAAATGTTGCTACTGAAGGGCCCTAAGAAAGCAAAGATTTGCCAGATGCCAGAGTCTCCTCTGCAGCAATCTGTGTTTCAACCCTAATACTGATCATCTCTTGTCTGAAATCATCCCATTCTAGGCCAAAGGTGAGTCCAGTTTCACAACAGCACTAGGAGCCTGCACAGAGAGCAGGATCGAAGGGAGTTCAACCAAACATTGGATACCTTGGTCTCTATCTGAATCAGACTTATGGTCTAGCAGAAAGACAAACTGAATCTGTACAAAATGAACTAGGGAAAATGTTGAGCTATTTTAAAGAAAACACTCAATTCCCAACCAAGCAGATGGAATACAAATAGTTAGCTTCCACTCTCTCATTGAAACCCCAGGAGAATGTAGAGGCTTTTTTTTTGTGGGGGGGGTGGGGGTGGGGGAGTGTTAGGAGAATGAGGGATATGATTATTATTTTTAAGTATTAATATAAACTGTAGGAAAAAAGATCACAGCAACAAAATAATTAAAAACTGGAAAGCAAAAGGCCTAGTGTTAACTAATTTGGAAAAACAATTAAGAAACAAAACTTGAATTATAGAAAGCCAAGAAGAAATACCATTTGCTCTGCATAACCCCTAAAATTTCAGGAACTGGAAAATTCAGGGCTGGAGGTGGGGCTCTAAATAGGAAAGTCAGTTAAAAGTCTGTTTAAGAAACAAACATCCACAGTCAGGCAGCTGCTGGCCCTCTAGAGAAGCCTGGAGGTTTATTCCCTGGAGAAGATAAAACAGGAGGAGAAGAGTAGAAGGTAAGATAAGGCAGGCAATGCTCCCTTTCTGAAAACAGGGATTACATAAATGCCTACATGTTGAATAATGAGAAATCACACCTTGTTTTTCAAATATGAATTTTCATATTGAAATCTGTTAAGTACAATTAAACTAAAATAATAGCAATAATAAAAATAATAGTTACTGTAGTATAGTGCAAGTTCTATAATCCCTAACCAAAATCCTTGAGGTCAGAATTGTTTTAGAATTCAGAAAGTTCTAAGGGGAGTCTAGGGCACCCCTGATAATTAAACACATTAATATTTCTCCAGTACAATGTCTGAAAAGTCACACTAACTGGGGTAAATAAGGAGTAAAACTAACCTGACCGTTTAGGTCAAATTTTGCTGCCAACTTGTTTTAATGCCAGACATTTAAGAAACAAAACAAAACAACTTTTGGTTTTCAGAGCTTTCTGGATTTGAAATTCTAGAAATGGAATCATTGACCCACACTTGGATAAAGGGGCCTATCCTTCTATTCTGATGCAATTATAAAAATAATCTACTCAAGTTTCCTGGGTCTTATTTTCTTCATGAAATAAAATAGGGCAAATATCTTCAAAATCAGATAATAAATTATTCAACTTATTACCTCTTTTGCTGAGTTTTTTATTAGTATTCAGGAAACTGACCAGAATAGTTGAACAGATTATTCAAACCAATTTCAGTCCAGTGAATATATCACTCTGCATTATCCTTCGGGTTGGCACTGAACTCTCTTTCTTGATGATCAGGATCTTCAACAGTACCTGGAAGATGGAGAATTCAACTGCAAACAAACACAAGCCCAGACAAATCCAGACGGAATGGTGACAGGAATGGAGTTTGTTGTCAGTTTCCCAAGCTCATGACTATTTATGCACCCCTGTGACCAGCATCCAGAATTTCATTCACACTGTCCCCACAGCCCCCACACCCTGCCTGGTCTTGCTTCATTCAAGAGCCTGTCTGGATTTTGCCCAACCTTCTGTTTCTAAATCAAAACCTGGTCTATGTCCTATTCCCTGATGATCCAGTTTTTTACACTGCAAAGTTAAAAATAAATACACTTAATTCATGCAAATGTGTTAACAAGTTTATTAAGTCAATACATTGCTCTGCCAGGAGCATTTCAAATCAAAGCTGCAACCAACAAAGATACTCAGGGGAAGGGAATTAACCCTTACTACTGCTAAGTCACTTCAGTCGTGCCCGACTCTGTGCGACCCCATAGACAGCAGCCCACCAGGCTCCCCTGTCCCTGGGATTCTCCAGGCAAGAACACTGGAGTGGGTTGCCATTTCCTTCTCCAATGGATGAAAGAGAAAAGTGAAAGTGAAGTCGCTCAGTTGTGTCTGACTCTTAGCGACCCCATGGACTGCAGCCTACCAGGCTCCTCCGTCTATTATTTTTCAAAAACTTTGCACAAGTTATTTCATTTAATCCTCATTTAATATCCCCATGACAGATTAGTATCATAAACCATTTTTTTTTCAGGTGAAAAAATTGCAGCTTTGAGAAGGCAATTTGTTTTAAGGTCACATAGCCGGTCAGCAGGAACTTCAAGATGGGAACCCATCCTCTTTCCAGCAGGCTGCCCTACCTCCTTAAAGGAGTGAGGCAGTATAAACACTCTGGCCACCAGCAGGAAGAGGATTTGCGGCTCCAAGAGCCAACCACATTCTCTTGCTATTTCCTTCTTTTTAAATTTCTGTTTACCACTTGAGGCCCACTGATCATTATGCCAAAGACAAAACCCAAAGGTCCATTCTCATTACAATTATAAAAATCCTGTACATAGCTATAGCACTCATAAAATTCCCCAACAAGAGAAGACTAATAATTAGGGATGCCTGCTCTATGAGGTTCACAGAGTCAGTTTAGCATGAATGTAAAAGATGAACACAAAAGTCAAAAGTATGGTTCATAAAGTGTCCTTGACACAAAATCAGCGGATAGAAAAGACCTGCCGAATTAGCCACTGCCAAATATGCCCATGCTTATCGTGTGCAGTTTATCCTGGTGTCACACTCAGGGGAAAGGTAAACACTCGCTTCCTAACTTCGATCCTCACATAAACTCCATGAGGCCAGTTTTCACTGCTACATCCTCAGCGTGTAGAAAAATGTCTAAACTGAGGCAACTCAATGAATATTTGCTGAACAAATGAATGAATTTGTTCATGTCCTTTCTCTGGAATCTCTTCCCCTCCTCTATCTATCCCACATTTTCTAGTGGGTCCGTTAAATCTCTAATCTCTTCTCCCAAACCTTTAGTCTTTCCCCTTCTTTCAGAAGAACCTTGTTTAAAACAAACAGAAATATTTTTACTGGGTATATGTGCATTTCTAGTTAGCTGAGAAATGGAAACACAGAATACTCTTAGAAATAAGAGTTATAATGAAAAGAGAAAACATATGGTTAATGCAGAGTACATTCGATTCTTATCAAATGCAGATATATACTGAAATAGTTGCAGCTGTGTTTATCTCATAATTTAGGCATTTGGAAAAAAAAGTGCAATGTGTTTATTTTAATGTCAGTTTGTGTCAAGTTTAAAATATAACATGCATTTGTCTACATACTTTACCTCTTTTCCTAGAGAATCTTTCAATATTTAAATATAACCTATATCCCTAATTCCCAGCCCTCATCATATATCAACCTGTGGGGGGGGGGTGGAGAAGAGAATTCATCATAAACTATGTATTGACAGAATATTCTAAAATATATTCTAACAAATAAAGTTGGAAAATAAATATGGTAGCAACAATCTAAGCTTTGTTGTATTTCACAAAGAGATCTACATTTAAAGGAAATAAAAACATCACATGTGAACAGCACACAGGGTTGCTATGGTAACAGACTACATTTTTTTATATTTACTCTTCAATTGTACATATGAGCTATTACAACCAAATAATGTCAACATCCATTTCCTTCTGATCATATACAGGTCTCCAGAATAAGTTGTACTTACAGTTCAAGGAATTCTCATTTTTTTTAACCAATCTTCTTCTTTTCTAGAAATTATAATTAAAATACACATAATAATAATGATTAATATAGGGCACTGGGGTTAAATTTTACACCATCATTTAACTCACTAGGAACACTTCCCAAATGAGAAAGAAACCTAATAAACACAAATGTCAGTTTAAACATTTAAAGTATCCATGTGTTTGTGTATGTGTGTGTTATGTATTTAGGTAGCAACAAGGTCTCCATGCAAATGAGGAGAAATAAGAAATTTTTTAAAATGTATTTGGTTTTACTACTTGAGCACACAAATGAATCTACTTTTCCCACAGCTGTGTTTACATGGAAAGATAAGAAATACCTACTATCCTGAACATATAATTCTATAATAGCTCCCTAAACCCTGATTTTACTATTTATTTCAAAATGTACCTCTAGCATGGCCCTTGGGCACATTTAAGTAACTACCAACTAACATAAACAGAATTCCAGCCTCTCCTCATTACATGATACAGAGGACTGGCTTTCCCAGAGTCTCCGTTACATTTCTAACCTTCTCAGCCAGTCCTCCAGCTGCCTGGGAAATTAATAGCCTGTCAGAACCATCATGGACCACCAGAGTACCAATAATGAGGTGCTTCCAAGTTAAGTAAATATGAATCTAATTTATAGCTGTTACTCTATTATAACAAGACTGAGGGGTGGACAGAAGAAAAAGATGTAAAAAAAAAAATAAATGACTCTCCTAAAACAGGCACCTCAGTCACCCACAGTTGACCCTTATACCAGCCTATACTACAACAACGTTAGGGAATTAAATGCAACTTTCTCTCTGGGACTAATTGAAAGAAACATGCATAGGTTATCCAACCATTCACATACATCCTTTCTCTAATTTATTACAAGGGATGTAGCTCTTCATGTTACATTTGATGAACAGGATTTCTTTTTTTTTTAAAGAAACCAGTCAGAGGGCATTATGCTAAGTGAAATAAATCAGAAAGGAAAAGACAAATACTATAAACATCCTATGTGGAATCTAAAAATACAACAAACTAATTAATAAAACAAAAAAGAAGCGGACTCAGATAGAGAAAAAACTAGTGGTTATGGGAGGCAGGGGCAATATAAGGGTGGAAAAGTGGGAGGTACAAACTACTGGGTGTAAGATAAGCTCAAGAATTTATTATACAGACTCCCCTGGTGGTCCAGTGGTTGGAAACCCACCTGCCAATGCAGGGAGCATGGGCTTTTGCCCCTGGACCAGGAAGATTCCACATGCTGCAGAGCAGCTAAGCCTGCGTGCCACAACTACTGAGCCTGTGCCTATAGGCTCTGAAACAAGAGAAGCCATGGCGATGAGAACCCACACTCTTGAAACCTGAAAGTAGGCCCTGCACAACTAAAAAGTCCACGTGCAGCAACAAAGACCCAGAGCAGCCAAAAATAAATACATAAGTAAAACTATTTAAAAAAGAATGTAGTATACAACACAAGGAGTACAGCATTTTCTAATAACTATAAATGGAAAGAAACTTTTAAAAATTGCATTAAAAATTAATAATAAAAAAGAGAAACCAGTTAGAGAAGATCTTTGAAAGCATAAAAATATACCTCTACTGACGTCTTCCACTGTAGGTAGATCATCTTCAGTGTCTTCCAGTCGAGGGGAACGACACAGTCTTCTGGCAACAAAGATTCTGGGGGTGGGGGGGAAGAGAACAAATTTCATCTCTCTTGTCACACATATTTTTACCCTGAATATGAAGATATGCAAACATGATATCTAGACCTCTATAATGATAAAAGCCTGGTTTTGAAGCTATTTCAGTGACAGCTAAAGCAGGAATTAGTTTGTCTCAGATTCCTATTAGCAAACGCTACCAAGACTCGATAAAAATGCTTATGTATGTATGTAAAGTGATGTATATCTTAGTTTATATTCTCGTCTAAATACAAATATATACACATCAGCAGCTTCAAGTGGTACTGTCACAGGGCGTAAAATTTAGGTAGGCATCCTTTCCTGAGACACTGTATAGAATATTGTAAGCACAGCAAGTTTAGTCTTCTTGCAAATTGTTCCTTCCACATAAGAGTGTATGGGGGAAAAATCCTCACAATTAAGATACTCATAAGCATGTCCAGACATTGATCTAAACAAATCAGCCGAATTAAACCATATAAGATATTCTTCCTATACTTGCACATCCCTAGCAACATGAGTAGTTTGGATTCTTCAGGTCTATATATGGTTACTATGTAGTCCTACTGTGTCTCAGTTCAGTTCAGTCACTCAGTCGTGTCCGACTCTTTGCGACCCCATGAATCGCAGCACGCCAGGCCTCCCTGTCCATCACCAACTCCCAGAGTTCACTCAAACTCACATCCATTGAGTTGGCGATACCAACCAGCCATCTCATCCTCTGTTGTCCCCTTCTCCTCCTGCCCCGAATCCCTCCCAGCATCAGAGTCTTTTCCAAAGAGTCAATTCTTCGCATGAGGTAGCCAAAGTAATGGAGTTTCAGCTTCAGCATCATTCCTTCCAAAGAGCACCCAGGACTGATCTCCTTGCAGTCCATGGGACTCTCAAGAGTCTTCTCCAACACCACAGTTTCTACAGACTTCCTAATAATAGAATTCAAGTTCCCTGTCTTATTGACAAGGCCCTATATACGCCAGAGCTTTGCTCCTTCGACCTTCTGCTATAAATGAATTGGTTTACAGCCTCCATTTAGAGTTTTCTCTTTTCCTTTTTTAAGCATCTTGTGCTTGTGCTCAGACCTCATTTCGCAAAGAGGTCCTATTTCTGCGACCTCATCGACTGCAGCCTGACAGGCTCCTCTGTCCATGGGATTAGCCAGGCAGGAATTTTTCAAGCATACACTATTTCCAAGTGTAAAATTCTTTCCCTCTGTTTTAAAGTCACATTTGTATGATATAGCACAGTTTACAATTCACTCCCATTTGGAGCCATCCCAGACAAAACCACAACCCCATATTCTCTTCTACAATCTCTTTGGCACAGCTAACCCCACTCATAAAATATTCATAAGTTTATCATTTATATTTTCTATGCACAATAATTTTGTTTTGTGTTAGTCTTGTCTCCCCATTTAGAAGGTAAGCTACTTGATGAATGAGGTCTATTTCCTCTAAAAAGCTTTCCAAAGCTTAATTAATGGATGCTGGATCATTATTGTTGATTATGATGGTATTCTGCATTCAGGGGAGGAGGTTTAGAATCTTTTCCCACTAGTGCCTTCACGCTTTCTGTTGCTGATCTAAGGCAGTGATTATTAACATTTTGGGGTCACAGACATCCCTGAGAACCTGATAAAAACTAAGGGCTTTCTCCCAGAAAAATGGCACAAAACAACACAAAGAATTTTGCATATAATTTCAGAATATGAACTTTGGAATAAGATTCCTGGCTTAAAAGCAAATGCAATTTAACTTTTAAAATTGGTATGTTTCTTTGGTGCATCTAGGAAGATAGAAAATGGCAGCAAACAGTAACGATGTGGTTATTCACAAAGTTTACAAAAATGGTAAGAATGACACCAGAACAGGTTGATAAATTTGAGTCCTCAGACTCTGAGATTTAACCAATCTTAGGTCTGAGCTCAGTTAACCAAATATGTGGAAAACAGCAGAAGTTCAGGAGCAAAGTAAAAACCACTGGAAGTTAAAGTGTGAGAGAATCCCAGGCTCAACGGTAGGTGCAGAAGAAAAAGACTATCAGGAAGATATTGGATGCAGGGACTGGAGCTTTACTTCTTGGCTCTTACAGCTTCTGTCCCCAAGGAAGGGGACATATAATTGCATGAAATCATTAACATGTGCAACTGACAGACAAGGAAAAATTGGGATATGTTCTTTATTTACTTTTTAAGATATTCAGTATCTTAAGTAGGCATATTATTTAGAGGAAATTTACTTAGAATATTTACCTATAATGTTATAATATTACTTATATAATATTTAAAAAAGTCAACCAGTCAGACTCCTTCCTAAACTTCTTTTCAGTACCCTTCTCAGTCTTTAAAAATTAAACTGATTTCAGGTATTTTTTCATCACTTAATTTTCATTGTCCATTGTTTTACTATTCTCATATCTATAAGCCCAACTGTGAATGAGAAAGGGTCATATGCTAAACAAAGGAAATGTAGAAAGCAGAAAGATTTTTCCGAAAATAAAGCAGTCTGTCTCTATTTGTTACCAATCACTGTTAGCCTGTCTCATTCTTCATTCTTCCTATTGTCTGTTTAAATTGAGAGTCCAAGTATTCAACATGCTCAAAGACATTTCAGACTACTGGTCATCCTGGTGGTGGGAGTTGGGGCTTGACTCCATCAAGCACCATTTGCTATACATCCTCCACTTCCATCTCTGAAAAGCATCGCAAGATCAGTTAACTGCAAGAAATCACTAACACGAGGTAGAAACACCTCAAAAATTACTCACATATATTAAATTGGACTTTTTATTTGTACCAAATAAACTCAATTTACCCACTGGAACTCCAGGAGATCCAAAAAGCTTTACTAGTTGAAAGGCAAACTCCTGTGATAATGGTAGCTCAAGCGAATCAAAGTAGTCAGGGCTTGTTAAATCTTGGTTATCCTGAGTTTGTAGGAATGGTAAAGGCCTAGGTTCTTCCCATGTCTTTAGCTTTTCAACAAAACTTTCATTTAAGGAGTGAAGATCAGAGGTGACACCAAAAGAGTACAAAGTATCAGGCTGGCTACTTAAAATTTCTGAAGAAGTAAACCTTACATCATTTAGTTTATCATCTACTCTCCTCTGAGAGTTGAAAGTCGAAAACAGTTTCTTGCCTGAAAAAGATATCTTCCAAAAGCTAGATGGATACTGTAGCATAAGAGAAGGAATGGGGTTTCTGTAAAAATACACAGAATGCCTTACTCTATTAAATAGCAGGTAATGAGAATAAAATTGTCCACCAACATTTAGAAGAGAATCTTTGACAATGTCAAAGTACATGTCAAAGTAAAACCATGATGGATGATAATCGAAGGTCATAATGTGTTGCTTATTCTCTTCATTATTTATTTCTGAAATTTCATCTTTTTCTTCTTCCAAAATAATTTTTAGTCCATGACTTTCTGTTAACAAGTCACATTTCCCCATTTGTTTTACACTGGTATGACTCTGTCCCAGTAAGTTAAAGTTTGGTGCCAAACTGAAAATTCTTTTCTGCCTCCTCTTTTTATTCTCTGTTGAATGTAAGGTACTCTTCAGGATATCCAGTTTAAAGAAGTGGCTTTGAAAGATATTTGTCTCTGTTTCTATGACTGAATCTATATTCTCAGTTGGAGATGACAAGTCTTCATTTTCTATCGATAGCTTCTCTTCTATCAATGTTTCTGGACTGTCTCCTGGCCCTTCCGAAGTGGAGATCAATTTGATCAACTGCCCCCTGCTGTCAGGATGAGCCAGCTTTTGCCGTCTCTGTTTCTTTGGTCTCTGTTCACATATAAACTTATGAGGCCCCTCAGGCCAGCTACCAAAATAGGGTTGTCTATCAGAGCCCAACTGTAAATCACCATCAGACAAATCATTTGAGAAAAAAGCCCAATTATTGTTTTTAGTTGTATTTACTGCTTGTTCCTTTCTTAAAACTTTATCTGATGTTCCGGATGTATACTGATGGCACGGACTTGTTTCATTCAGGAGACTCTCATCTACCATCTCTCCCTTCTGCATAAACGAGCATGGGGCTTCAACAAATTTGTCCTGGGTGTTTAATGTCATAATATTCCTATTTTCAATATGCTTCTCTACCTCTGTGACAGAACAGTCATCACTTGCTACATAGGAAAGATTTTGAATCACTGTTGGACAAGAAATAGAACTTTCATTTGGCATCAATGACAAACTTAGAAACAAGTCATTATCTTTAGGGAGGTAATTCTTTGGTGGACTGTCCAACTCAACTACAGACATAACGTCTGGCAAACTGTTTTCAGAATTTATGTCTTCCTGTCTTTTATCCTTATGGACATTCACAAAATCTCCCACTTCATTTCTCAGACCAACAGTTAAGGAACACTCTGATTCCCTTTTGGTCTCTTCTAAGTCTTCCTCTTCACTCTGAGATGGGTCCTGAATTCCTGGTGTAAGATAATTTAAGGTTTCAAATGAGTTTTCCTCCATGATTTTATTATGACTGTTCTGTTTTTTACTTCTTTTTCTGTTTCTCTTCCTGGCTTTGCTGAACCTGTGCCCAGTTTTCTTCAAATCTCTTTCTCTGAAATATAAAAAAGAAAATTATAACTTAATTACTTGCATAACAATATAAACTAAAACATTATACTCAATGTGCAGATTTACAAATCATTAGTACAAGAGACTCTAAAGTATGTGTGCACTCTGTATTATGGTGGTGGTTTAGTCACTAAGTCATGTCCAACTATTGTGACCCCATGGACTGTAGCCCATCAGGCTCCTGTGTCCATAGGCTTTTCCAGGCAAGAATACTGGAGTGGGTTGCCATTTCTTTCTCCAGGGGATCTTCCTGACCCAGGGATCGAACCCGGGTCTCCTGCACTGCAAGCAGGTTCTTTACTGACTGAGCTATAAACTTTAATCCTCTAAAATAAAAATGAATACACTTTGAGAAAGTTACACCTCATTTCATGAACAAATAACTTTATGAAAATCTAACGTTTTCCTTAAGATACTCTCTCTCTACANTATATATATATATATATATATATGAAGTATATATAGCTTCCCTGGTAACTCAGATGGTAAAGAATCAGCCTCCAATGAGGGAGACCTGGGTTCGATCCCTGGGTAAGGAAGATCCCCCGGAGAAGGGCATGGCAACCCACTCCAGTATTCTTGCCTGGAGAATCCCCATGGACAGAGGAGCTTGGTGGGCTACAGTCCATGGGGTCACAAAGAATCAGACATGACTGAGTGACTAAGCACTGTAAAGCACCAATAAACAACTTACTTTTCCCAACATCTTGAATTTTGAAAAGTGACAGATATAGTCTAAACGACACAGCTTTAATGGCTCAAGTAGATTTTCTCTAGTCATAAAACTTTGGCAACTAAGATGCTCCATCAAATTGTAAAGAACAGCTAATGATGAGCAGCCAAATTCAGTATTGGGATGATATGCTTCTAATAGGTTAGTAAGCAGTGGTTCTAAATCAGAGGCTCCACCACTGCTCTGTGAGGTGTGTGGAAATGTGGGAAGGCATTTTTGGGTCACTGGCACTTGGCACTGGGGTCAGGGGTGTTAACTATTCTGCAATGCCAGGGACAGTTTCAAGTGAAAAGTTTTTCTACCCAAACGAGCAGTGGTGCTCTCATCAAGCACACCAAAAGTTCACAGTGCCCCTTAATTAAAAGCAATCTTAGATCCTGAGGGAAAAACAGAAGACTTAGGAAATGTTCTAATTTAAAATATAAAGGTTTGGTTATCTTCTCTTCCACAATGTACAGATGGAGAGAGTAAAATGTAGTGGGGGAAGGACAACAGATGTAGCTGAGGGAAAAAAATTGCGGGAAGAGGAACGGAAAATAAACAATTAGACAAGAAAACAAACACTGAAGTAGAGAAAGATAATGAGGAAAAGGGAAATCAGTCAAATTGGTTAGGTGCTGGACAAAATAGCTTATTAAAACTACCCCAGCCTCTGGCCTGATTTATTCCATCCCATGTTGCTGGGCAATTTTCAATAGGCAAGACCCCTGAATACCTCATTCTTTGTTAACTAATTGCTGCTGCCTTTGTTTACATATTCCTTGATGTTGGTTTAGAAAGAACATTAAAATTGTAAATCAACTGTTCTTCAATCTAAAAAAATTTCTAATATAAAAAAGAACATTAAGGACAGCAAATTCTGAGAAGCAGTTAAGATGGGGTTTCTATAAGAAGGATGTGGAGTAAAGAATGGAAACTTTGGCAATAACTCTCCTTTATGGTCAGTTCTATCAGATGCCAATGAAAGGTCTAGTTGAAGTCTAAGGTGCAGTCAGTCGTAAAATACACACTGCAGACAGGTCTGCTGTTCTGAAAACAAACTCCACTGTCTTCGTCCAAACTTGCACCATCTTGTTGTAGGGCAAAGAGGAAAAGAATGAGTCAAGTTTGTTGTTGCTTTATTTATTGGACTAAATGGTATGAAAGAATGAGTGTTTGCTGTTGCTTTATTTATTGGACTAAATGGACTTAAGATTCACTCCAGGCCTTGTGACTCTGTGGAGTTGAATGCACTTCATGTGTAGCCACTGTCCCTTTAAACAGTTCTCTACTGCACAAGGAAGAACTCTAAACTAAGGAAATGGGTTCCTATATATAGTTCATTACAAAAATGTTTAGAGCTCCTTATGCCACCAGGAATTCTAAGGTCCACAATGCTACTTTGAAAACTGGTTTTTTCTTAAAAAAAAAAAAAAAAAAAAGCTATTTAATGTACACCTACTCTGTATTAAGATTTAATTCCTTTATATGTACAAACTTACCTAATCTTCTTCATAACAACCATATATAATAAGGCAAATGCCAGTTTTACTTCCATCTCAAAAAGGCAACTGAAACAAAGAGAAGCTTCAGAATTTTCTGTACTGCAGCAATAGAAAATAGCATGGAGGCCCTTCAAAAAGTTAAAAATAGAACTATCATGTGATCCAGCAATTCCACTTCTGAGAATATATCCAAAGGAAATAAAAACACTAATTCAAAGAGATATCTGTACCTCATGTTTACAGAAGCATTACATGGAAACTAGTGCCCATAAATAGATGAATGGATAAAGAAGTTGTGGCATATACAATGGACTATTATTCAGTCATAAAAAATGAGGAAATTCTACCATTTGTGACAACATGAATGAACCTTTAAGACTTTATGGTAATTGAAATCAATCCCGACAAGGAAAGACACATACTGCATGATCTCACTTATATGTGGAATCTAACACAAAATGAACAAGAGAAAATCATAGAAAAAGAGGTTAGATTTGTGGTTACCAGAGGTGAGGATTGGGGTTGGGCAGAACTGGAGGAAAGTGGTCAAAAGGTACAAACTTACAGTTATTCAATAAGTAAGCATTGGGGATTTAACATAGTAACACGGTAACTATAGTTGTTAACTAGCAATGTTATTGCTATATGATTCACAGGAAAGTTGTTAAGAGAGTAAATTCTAGGAGTTCTCACTACAAAGAAAAATTTTTTTCTTCTTATTGTATTTACATGAGTTGATGGATGTTAACTAAACTTATTGTGGTAATCATTTCACAATGTATGTAAATGAAATCATCTTATTTTACATGTTAAATTTACAGTGACATATTGACTATGCCAAAGTCTTTGACTGTGTGGATCACAATAAACTGTGGAAAATTCTGAAAGAGATGGGAATACCAGACCACCTGACCTGCCTCTTGACAAACGTATATGCAGGTCAGGAAGCAACAGTTAGAACTGGACATGGAACAGACTGGTTCAAAATAGGAAAAGGAGTACGTCAAAGTTGTATATTGTCACCTTGATTATTTAACTTCTATGCAGAGTACATCATGAGAAACGCTGGGCTGGAAGAAGCACAAGCTGGAATCAAGATTGCCGGGAGAAATATCAATCCCCTCAGATATCCACCCTTATGGCAGAAAGTGAAGAGGAACTAAAAAGCCTCTTGATGAAAGCGAAAGAGGAGAGTGAAAAAGTTGGCTTAAAGCTCAACATTCAGAAAACGAAGGTCATGGCATCTGGTCCCCTCATTTCATGGGAAATAGATGGGGAAACAGTGGAAACAGTGTCAGACTTTATTTGGGGGGGCTCCAAAATCACAGCAGATGGTGACTGCAGCCATGAAATTAAAAGCCGCTTACTCCTTGTAAGAAAAGTTATGACCAACCTAGATAGCATATTGAAAAACAGACACATTACTTTGCCAACACAAATGTCCATCTAGTCAAGGCTATGGTTTTTCCTTATGGTCATGTATGGATGTGAGAGTTGGACTGTGAAGAAAGCTGAGCACTGAAGAACTGATGCTTTTGAACTGTGGTGTTGGAGAAGACTCTTGAGAGCCCTATGGACTGCAAGGAGATCCAACCAGTCCGTTCTAAAGGAGATCAGTCCTGGATGTTCTTTGGAAGGAATGATGCTGAAGCTGAAACTCCAGTACTTTGGCCACCTCGTGCGAAGAGCTGACTCATTGGAAAAGACTCTGATGCTGGGGGGGATTGGGGGAAGGAAGAAAAGGGGACAACAGAGGATGAGATGGCTGGATGGCATCACCGACTCGATGGATGTTGAGTCTGAGTGAACTCCACGAGTTGGTGGACAGGGAGGCCTGGCAAGCTGCAACTCATGGGGTCACAAAGAGTCAGACACGACTGAGCGACTGAACTGAACTGATGTCATTATCTCTCAACAAAACCGGGGGAAAAAATCCCAGGATCACATGGCTACTGGCAGGATTCAGACCAAGGCTCACTGGCTCTCCGTTCTATATTCTTTACCCATTATACAAAACTGCCCCTCAACTTAAAAAGAGAATTTTACAAAAACACTTTGCTTCTCTTTCTCCTCCTCTCATCTTTAAATTCTCACATTTCCATAAACACAGAGATACCCAGATGGTTAAGAGTTGAGTCCTTTTCTTGGAAGCAGCTCTTGGGTCTTAACTCATACTATCATTAACCTAAGAGTGTCTTGAGACTTTTTTTTCTCTCTATTATCAAAGCAAATAAAGAACAACAGAAAGTGAAACAAGGTAGTGTGAACCAGGACCCATCTTGCTAATCAGACTTTATGTCAAGATTTTATATGAGAAATGGAAAGACCAGAGTAGATGGCTTATAATTCAGATAGGCTTATGGACACAGGGTCTCCTCCTGGAGTTAATTCATTTGTCATGGGGTAGATGTAGTAAAGAGTAATCATATTCTGGATATATTTTGAAGGAAAGACATGGAAGAGTTGAAAATCAATTGGTTAGAGTTAGAGGAAAAAGGTAATAACTGCAAAGACTTTGGCCGGAACAACTGAAAGGATGAAGAAGCCATTTGCTGTTACACAGAAGCCTGTGCAAGGTATGGATTTGGAGGGAGTGCTGCTGAATCAATTGCCTCAAATTTCAGCTCATAGTCTTAATCAGCAAATTAATCTATCCCTATAGAAAGCAGAAAAGATGAGGGCTTCTGTAATATGCCTCATGAGTTCCTATGTTTTTTTAAATGAATTACAATCTGATAATAGGAGTGGTCCTAAGATAGTGGAGGAATAGGATGGGGAGACCACTTTCTCCCCCCACAAATTCATCAAAAGAACATTTCAACGCTGAGTAAATTCCATAAAACAACTTCTGAATGCCGGCAGAGGACATCAGGCCCCAGAAGAGCAGCTCAGTGTCTTCGAAAAGAGGTAGGAAAAAATATAAAAGACAAAAAAAGAGACAAAAGAGGTAGGGAGGAAGCTATGTCCCGGGAAGGGAGTCTTAAAAAGAGAGGTTTCCAAACACCAGGTAACACCCTTCACTGCTGAGTTTGTGGCAAGCCTTGGAAGCACAGAGGGCAACATAACAGGGAGGGAAATAAATAAATAATTAAAACCCACAGATTAGGGTAACCCAACAGTAACTCCCCCAGCGGAGAAGCAGCGCAGACCCCTGCATCCGCCACTAGCAAGCGGGGGCTGGGCAGGGAGCTGGGGGCTTCATTGCTTTTTAAGGAGCAGCCCGGGTGCCCCAAGGGTAACCGGAGGGAACTAACTTGGGCTAGAAAACCAGACTGTGGGATAGCTACCACGCGAAAAGCTCTAACATAAGACACTGCCAGAACCGCACACAGAACAAAGAA
Source organism: Redunca redunca (assembly GCA_006410935.1). NCBI lineage: Eukaryota > Metazoa > Chordata > Mammalia > Artiodactyla > Bovidae > Redunca > Redunca redunca. The sequence goes on along the minus strand of SJYQ01000789.1, from coordinate 518,342 downwards.
CGGAACAGAATTAGCCAGTTGCAGACCATCCCCCTCCAGTGACAGGCAGCCAGAGCTGGAAGGGCCAGAAGGGGGCAATCCCAGCCCCAAAGAGACATTAACTACCAAACTAGAAGTAGGTTTCTTTGCTAACTAAGACTTCTTGGGGTCCTGGACAGTCATCATCTGCCTGAGAAGGTGCGCCAGTTGTACACCCAGAAAACTGAGCAGCAGGGACGGGAAAGGCAATAAGTCGCAGCGACCGTGCTTGCCAAACATCTGAGCTACTCGGACCTGGGAAGGGCACAAAAAGCAGGCCCAACTGAGTCTGCACATCTGAGGACTACCTGAGTGCCTGAGCCTGAGCAGCTTAGACCTGGGAGGTGCATGCAGCCCAGGGCCGGCCTCAGACGGTTCCCGGAAGAGCAACCTAGAGCCTGAGCTGTGTGCACTGTGAGCGGCGGCAGGCCCAGTGTGGCTGAGACATTGTGAGCACACGCCAGTGTTATTTGTTTGCAGTGTCCCTCCCTCCCCACAGCACGACTGAACAAGTGAGTCTGAAAAGTGTCCACCACCGCCCCTCTGTGTCAGGGTGGAAATCAGACACTGAAGAGACCAGCAAATAGAAGAAGCTAAAACAGAGGGAACCACCTTTTAAGTGACAGGTGCAATAGATTAAAACCCTGTCGTTAGTACCAACTACATAGGAAGGGGCCTATAGATCTTGAGAAATATAAGCCAGACCAAGGAACTATCCGAAAATGAACTGACCCCACACTGCCCACAGCAACACCAGAGAAAGTCCTAGATATATCTATTTTTACGATCATTCTTTTCTTTTTCTTCATTTTAACTTAAAAAAATTTTTAAGTCCTCTATTACCCCTATAATTTTCATTTTTATAACCTATTATTACTTTTTTTTAAAAAAAGACCCTATTTTTAAAGCAAG
>SJYQ01000789.1:503011-514730 GCA_006410935.1 Redunca redunca | reverse complement strand
TTCACCAATGAAATCATATATCTTTGTAATATTTTTTATTGAAAGCTTTTTATAAATTTAAAATTTATAAATTCAGTTTTTAAAATAGATACAGAAACATGCATATTTTTACAGTTTCTTAATTCCCTTTCCCTCTAGGGCTTAGCCTTTTGCTAGGTTTCAAAATTCTTCAATTGCATGGAGAGAAAAGAGAAAGGAAAACAAAAGAGAGAAAAAAAAATCTTTTTTTTTTTTAATTAGGAGCACACTCTGTAGTAACCTTGACCTTGAATCTCTACTGCCCAGTACCAACTGGAAAGAATTTCTTGGCGATCTAGTTCTAAAATCCAAGGATATGTGTGTAATCAGTATAGCATGGCTCTACAAGTGGTATTCTAGACTTCCTTTATGAAAATAAAGGGGGAAAAAATTAGGGGCTTCCCTCATAGCTTAGTTGGTAAAGAATCCACCTGCAATGCAGGAGACCCCAGTTCAATTCCTGGGTGGGGAAGATCCACTGGAGAAGGGATAGGCTGCCCACTCCAGTATTTTTAGGCTTCCCTGTGGCTCAGCTGGTAAAAAATCTGCCTGCAATGTGGGAAACTTGCATTCAGTCCCCAGGTTGGGAAGATCCCCTGGAGAAGGGAAAGGCTACCCACTCGAGTATTCTGGACTGTATAGTCCATGTGGTTGCAAAGAGTCAGACATGACTGAGTGACTTTCACTTTCACTTTATGAAAATAAGTAATTTTAATCACTGAATTACCACAGTATTTTGTTACTCAAGATATAAACAAGATTAACTAATATATTTGCCCTCTGTAAAGAAGGGGCACAAGGGAGTTACCAGAGGTAAGATAGACTCTCACACAAAGTTTAATATTTGCCTAGGACTATTCTTTAAAAAATTCAGCATATTTAAAATAATGAACAAAGGAAAACAAGCAAACTAAATGGAGATTTAGGTCACAGTAGCTGAGGAACTTCATTGAAAATAATCAAAGAAGGCTGATCCACATCATGTGCTTTGTGCCTGCCTCTTGGGTCTTACTCAAAGCTGGCAGTGCAATTTTTCTCTTCCAAACTTGACCCACTTGTGCATAGTGCTGATAATTATTTCAGTTTAAATTCAGTATTTTTAAAAGCCTCCCAAGTTTTGTATAGTGCTGCATAAGACAATCATTAACAGAGATACAAGCTAAGTATAAATGTTTTATAGGAAATCAAATGACTTGTATGATAAAATATCTGTATTTGAAGCTTGCACTTAAGATGTCTGGGGCATCTATCAGTTGAAGTGTATAGCCTTTATTTTCTCAGATTAGCTACTAAGCCAGGGGAAAGTTATGTACTATATTGATTTTTCCTATAAAACTAGAAAAAATTATTTCTTATAGAAGGCCATTTATTTTTAAATGAGGCATAACAGTTGTTGCAAAAGGAAAAGTTGACTTTGAAACTAAGTGAAAGGAAAAGAATTAAAACTTCCAAAAGCACAGAACTTACAATTGAGAAACTAAGTTTTCCAAGTTAGTAATTAAAAAGTTATCTACCTAGCCCCATATAGTCTTTAAAAGAGACACAGATGTATAGAACAGTCTTTTGGACTCTGTGGGAGAGGGAGAGGGTGAGATGATTTGGGAGAATGGCATTGAAACATGTATATCATATATGAAATGAATCACCAGTCCAGGTTTGTTGCATGATCCTGGATGCGTGGGGCAGGTACACTGAGACAACCCAGAGGGATGATACGGAGAGGGAGAAGGGAGGGGGTTCAGGATGGGGAACATGTGTATACCTGTGGCAGATACATGTTGATGTATGGCAAAACCAATACAATATTGTAAAGTAATTAACCTCCAATTAAAATAAATAAATTTATATTTAAAAAGTCAACTAGCCTCCTAATTCAAAAGATTAATAAGAATATTGAAAAAGGCTTACTTTAAGTTACTCAAAAATATTTTACAGTCCATGGGATCGCAAAGAGTTGGACATGACTGAGTGACTAAGCACACAAAAATACATAAACATTACATGAGAATATAAAGCTGTGGCAATAAATCCAGTGAGAAAAGACATGATGTCCATTAGAGAGGTAACAACGTAGTGAGTAATGTAACTGTATTAAAACTGATCTTTGGTTATTGGCCAAAAGTTCAACAATTTCATTAATTTTAATTATTTGTTGTTAAGAAAAGGTATGCTAAATATTCCAAATTAGAAGAGGGCCATTAACTCAAAAGTTCTCCACTTGATGATTACTAAGAAATCTTACTTAATCAATACTGAGCCATTTTAATTAAATCCTTTGAAAAAATAGAAATGAGGGAAATAAATAATTTAATAGTAGGTAGATAAACTAAGATAAAAGAAAGAAAAAATGATATTGATTAAGAGTTGTGTCCTTGACTGATAGAGTCAGCTCTAAAAGTATATTAGTGCTTTCAAGATTAAGAAAACATATTCCCTATCAAAACTAATAATGGAAATATGAGTGCTTGCTTTATGGTTCATCATTCCAGAGAGTTATCAATTTGGGGAAAAGTAACAAGTATGTATCGGAGAAGGCAATGGCACCCCACTCCAGTACACTTGCCTGGAAAATCCCATGGACGGAGGAGTCTAGTAGGCTGCAGTCTACAGGGTCGCGAAGACTGAGTCGGTTGGACACGACTGAGCAACTTCACTTTCACGCATTGGAGAAAGAAATGGCAACCCACTCCAGTGTTCTTGCCTGGAGAATCCCAGGGATGGGGGAGCCTGGTGGGCTACAGTCTATGGGGTCGCACAGAGTCGGACACGACTGAAGAGACTTAGCAGCAGCAGCAGCAGCAACAAGTAGAGAAAACCATGCAGCTGAGCCTTCCAGACAGAGGGAACAGCATGTGTAAAGGCCTGGTGGAGGGCACAGCAAGTTGCTTCATGCATCTAGAGCAGCACTGTCCAGTAGAACTTTCTGGAATAATGGAAGTGTCCTGCATCAGCGCCATCTGATACCATAGCCACCAGTCACCTGTGGCTGTTGAGCACTTGAAATGTTCACTCTAGTGTAGCTGTTGTTTTTCAGTTACTCAGTTGTGTCCAACTCTTTGCAGCCTCATGGATTGCAGCACACTAGGCTTCCCTGTCCATCACCAGCTCCTGGAGCTTGCTCAAACTCTTGTCCACTGAGTTAGTGATGCCATCCAACCATCTCATCTTCTCCTGCCTTCTCCTCCTGCCTTCAATCTTGCCAAACATCAGGGTCTTTTCCAATGAACTGGCGCTTCACATCAGGTGGCCAAGGGATTGGAGCATCAGCATCAGTCCTTCTGAATATTCAAGGCTGATTTCCTTTAGGATTGACTGATTTGATCTCCTTGCTGTCCAAGGGACTCTCGAGAGTCTTCTCCAGCACCACAGTTCAAAAGTATCAATTCTTTGGCATTCAGCCTTATTTACGGTCCAACTCAGTACAGCTTAGGAACTGAATTTCAATTTTATTTTATTTCATTTGAATTTAAATAACCATGTGTGNGAATCTAGAAAACATTAAAATCCATATTCAATGATGCCTACAAAGGAAATGATAAAAAGAGAGATTTTATATACTATAGGAAAAAAATACAATATCATCAATACACACATGATTATTTACTTGGAAAACTTGAGGATCAACTGAAAACTAGCTGCAGATGTGACAGAATTAAGTAAGATTTATAATGCAGAGATGAAATAGAAAAAATAAAATGCTGAAAAGTATATTTAATGTATGAATAGTAACTATTTTAAATAGCTATAATAATTTATCTTCAATTTAATGATAGGTGTATAGATAATTGCAATAGAAAAGGCTCTCCTCTCCAAATGCCTAGTATATTAAAAGGTAGTAAATATTAAAGACATTACTTCAAATAAGTGAATAAGTCTGGACTATATTTTCAATCAATGCTTGAGAAATGAATTAATTATTAGGTAACATAAAGTGATGTTCTTATTCACAGCACATAATGCATTTTCTGGGTCTACTAATTATTTTTACAATGTATAAATATAAAATATTAATCCATAAAATATGTAGAAGAAATATAATTTTTATTCATTAACTATCAAGGTAGTTACAGAATTTCTGACATAAAAGGGAACTACAGTACATCATGAGAAACACTGGGCTGGATGGATAACAAGCTGGAATCAAGATTGCTGGGAGAAATATCAATAGCCTCAGATATGCAGATGACACCACCCTGATGGCAGAAAGTAAAAAAGAACTAAAGAGCCTCTGGATGAAAGTGAAAGAGGAGAGTGAAAAAGTTGGCTTAAAACTTAACATTCAGAAAATTAAGATCATGGCATCTGGTCCCATCACTTCATGGCAAATAGATGGGAAAACAGGGGAAACAGTGGCTGACTTTATTTTGGGGGGGCTCCAAAATCACTGCAGATGGTGACTGCAGCCATGAAATTAAAAGACGCTTACTCCTTGGAAGGAAAGTTATGACAAACTAGACAGCATATTAAAAAGCAGACATTACTTTGCCAACAAAGGTCCATCTAGTCAAGGCTATGGTTTTTCCAGTAGTCACATATGGAGGTGAGAGTTGGACTTATAAAGAAAGCTGAGCACAGGAGAATTGATGCTTTTGAAATGTGGTGTTGGAGAAGACTCTTGAGAGTCCCTTGGACTGCAAGGAGATCCAACGTCCATCCTAAAGGAAATCAGTCCTGAATGTTCATTGGAAGGACTGATGTTGAAGCTGAAACTCCAATATTTTGGCCACCTGATGCGAAGAGCTGACTCATTTGAAAAGACCCTAATGCTGGGAAAGATTGAGGGCAGGAGGGGAAGGGAACAACAGTGGATAGATGGTTGGATGGCATCATCAACTCAATGGACATGAGTTTGGGTAGGCTCCAGGAGTTGGTGATGGACAGGGAGGCCTGGCATCCTGTAGTTCATAGGGTCGCAAAGAGTCAGACACGACTGAGCCACTGAACTGATACATAAAATGTTTCATAGATTTGAAGACACACAATTTTAAATGGTGTCCAAAATGCCAAAATCAAATGGCAGTGAAAAGTGGCCTTTTTATTTTGCATAATAATGGATAATGGCCTTATAAAATAATGCTGAGGATATGTTTGCTAGTTTGCAAAATATATTTTAAAAGAGCCAGTTATTTGCCTACAAAGAAACATTAAACAATGTTTTCAAGGTATGTACTCTTGAAACCAGTACTCTTTTTTTTTGAATAGATCATTTATCTTGTAAATACAAATTAGCAAAAAGATAGCAAGGAAACAAATAAAACCTGAATATACACTTGAGAATAAAAAAAATTGAGAAGGTTTCTAAAGGATTAAACTACAGACTTAAGCCAGGTTCTATGACTTTAAACTTCAAGGAAAAGATAATCACAAGACTATGCAGTCCTCATTTTACTTGATGTATCAGCAAGGTGTGGCAGAGATGGCCCTGCTTGGTCCTTCCACTTATACCCTCGTCTAACCTTCTCCATCAGTGTAGGTTCTCATCACAAGTAATGGAAACTATATTCTCCATTTGTTCAAGCCAACAAGCTTCATCATCATTTATCCTTCCCTTTTTCTCACACCACACATCTATTCCATCAGTAAATCCTATTTGCTCTTCTTCAAGATATATCCAATTTCCCTGAAATCTAGCCCCTTTTTTTTGTATTTTTATTATTTATTTATTTTACTTTACAATATTGTATTGGTTTTGCCATACTTCAACATGATTCTGCCACGGTGTACACGTGTTCCCAATCCTGAACCCAGTACTCTTATATTCTGTTTTATCAAAGACTATGGTGGTTGAATTATATGTTTATCTTATACGTTCCTCTCATAATGCCTACCTCTAAGATAGTATATCCTCATATTAGGTGATGAGAAATAGCTTGGCAGAGTTTAAACGACCTATGCATGGTCATGCAGCAAGATGCAGAACAACGTACCTACTCCAAAGTCCTTACTTTTCCGTATGCTTTTCCTTGATTCCCATATTCTCTTAATGAAAGGACAAGACAGGCAACAAAGTGGTAGGATTTCTGATTAGAATTGCTAACTGTAAACCCTTCTACTTCTTTATTCTAAACTATTCTTTGGAACAATCAAAATGACAAACAGAATGAGGAAAAGACCCCAATGCTGGGAAAGATTGAAGGCAGAAGGAGAAGGGAACAACAGAGGATCAGATGGTTAGATGGCATCATGGACTCAATGGACGTGAGTCTGAGCAAGCTCTGGGAGATGGTGAAGGACAGGGAAGGCTGGCGTGCTGTAGTCCATGGGGTCACAAAGAGTCGGACACGAGTGAGTGACTGAACAACAACAAACAGTGAATATTCTCAGAAGTAAAGCAGTATCTCTTTAGAATTAAAAGTATCAGGCAATTAAGGAAAGGAGACAAAGTTGTCAGTTTAAGGAATTAAAGGGCTGTTCATCTAAAATTAAAATGCATCTAAATGTAAAATTAAAGCCAATGCAGCGAACATCCACAAGCACATAGATTACTCCTGTGTGCATGTCGATGTTAAAACATCAAAGGTTTTTCAAATGAAAGAGGTAATCCTAACCCAGATTACTTTCTGAGATCTGCTGAGTAGAGAAGTGTCAAGTCCAGAGTTAAATAATAGCCAGTACAAAAGACTGAGAGTTCCTTTACTCTCCAAAATAGCTAATCTGACACTCTCAAAACTATTCCTTTGGACACATGTTATGCAATTCTACCCCACCTTTGCAAACAAGAGAATGGGGACCAGGATATCTTTTGCAGATGTAGCCTAGTAAGATTGAATCAGAGAATTTCATGTGAGCTTGGACAAATATCTTCAGACTACCAATATTGATCAATATAGTCTTTTACATTTAAACATAGCACTACAACAAAGAATCACCAGGTTTATGAGGAAATCAGCATCAAGAAAAGGAGAGATAACCAATCACAAAAAGAAAAATTAACATGTGGAATGAGAATATATCAAAGAAATAAAAGATAAATGCATGCAATTCAAATCCGCTGAGATTACAGAAAGATTGTCATATTGACAAAATTCAAAGTTACTATTATACAAACAATGAAACAATTAGAGCATTGAAAATCAATGGGTTAAATTTTAAAAGCAAATAGATGATAAACANCAAAATTCAAAGTTACTATTATACAAACAATGAAACAATTAGAGCATTGAAAATCAATGGGTTAAATTTTAAAAGCAAATAGATGATAAACAAAAAATTTGGACAACACAATTCCAAAAGAAATTTGTAAATGTAAAACTTTTTGAGGGTAAGAAAAGAATATTTTCCAACTTGCAAGATGGTCTTTTAGAAACAATGACCTGCTCCAAAGATTTTTTTAAAAATTGAGATCAAAACTTATTAAGCTCATAAAATACAAAAAGCAGAGTTGAAAAAGAAGCCAGCAAAAATTAGAGTTGAATATATACAACATTTGAGACTGTGAGTATAAACCTTAAGACAATCAATAAAATTTACTCTATAAAAGTAGAAGCATACTGAAAATTTAATAAAACCCAGAAATTAAGACTCCAGAAGGTTTCAACAAAATATGGAATATTGGAAGGAAATGGAGAAAATGACAGCTTGCAAAAAGTATTTTTATTTGGAAGGAAATGTTATAGTTGCTGATTAGTTCACCATATTGATAGAGAAATATGTTTAAATATTAAACAAATGTTTAATATAAATGCTACGTAAATAATGGTGGAGTCACCATATTAGCACTGGATCACCAACCTCCCGTCTATTTTTAAAAATTACTTATTACTATGTGTAGTAGAAGCTCATTCTGACCAATATATCTTCTATTTGGGTGAAAAAATGGGCTCATTATGTTATTATTTTTTTTAACATTTGACATTTTAGCTTCAAACCTCTATTTAATTTTTACAGTTACTTTAACATGTAATAGGAGATCATTTTTCTCCCTTCTGTTTGTTGTATTACATTTTCTACTAGATATACAGTTCTTTCTAAAATGCATTATTTAGTAATACTTAAACATCCATTTTTTTTGTATTTCTGAAAAAGATTTGTATTTTTTCTCTCACTATTGATGATAGTTAAGGTATTATTATTTCTATAAATGTATAAAACTTTAAGTAAACTTTTATGACAGTAATCTGAAGACAAATTACTTATTTCTTAAATTCAAAGTGACAATTAGGAAAGTTAAGGTCAATGCAATTTCTGTTATTTAAATGCTATTTCTCATTAGGGAACTTCCATAATTTTTATCTTTTACTACAGGGTTCTAAAATTTTCCTATGATATGTATAAAAATGATTTTTACTTATCTGGCTTGGAACTTTTTGTGCCCTTTCCAATTGAAGATTATGCCTTTTAAACAACACATTTTTGTTTCTTTTTCTTAATGTATCTTTTATTTTTGGTAAGAACATTTAAGTTCTAATCTCTTAGAAAATATCAATTTTTTAATATAGCATTATCAATAATGATGGATAACTATTAAAAATACATTTTATGAGATTTATGTTGGGAGAGAATTGGTCTAATTCTTCTTGAAACTTAAGTATAAATCACCTATACTTTCAACAAGCAGATATGTGTGCTCAACTTTTTCTGAAAAATATGATGGTTTGATTTTTGTCCCCAGTAACTTGAGCTGATGTGGCAAGCAGTCCAACTGTATGTATAAACATAGAAATTATAAATAATACAGTTTTCAAAATAAATAAATTCCTTAAAATAAAGGGAAATTCTGAGAGCTAAAGACAAAGAGCAAAATCAAAAGCAGTTCATGAGAAAATGAGAGCAGGTAATGCCAGGGGCCCTCAGTGGTTTTAGATTTAGGTATGGACCCTAGATCCCTAGAAAGCAAATGGCCTGAAAGGAATCCCTAACATAAAACTTGCAGCTCCAAAAAAATCACCTCTGAGGAATCAAGTGGAACCTATAATATGAAGAAGGAGTTAGAATGTTAAAAAGTAAAATGCTTCCCTTGTAGCTCAGTCAGTAAAGAATCTGCCTGCAGTGCAGGAGACCCAGGTTCGATCCTTGGGTTGGGAAGATCGCTGGAGAAGGAAATGGCAACCCACTCCAGTATCCTTGCCTGGAAAAATCTCATGGACAGAGAAGCCTGGTGGACTGCAGTTCATGGGGTCACAAAGAGTCAGGCACGACTGAGTGACTAACACTAACTAACTAACTAAGAGAAGTTGGGGTCATCGATTCCTCCAGAGTGAAGGCAAACAAAGAAAGTGCATTTTTAATTTCTGGGCAATATACACATGTATTAAAAGAAAAATAAAGATAACCTCACAATAACAATATTAAAGTTTACACAGGAAAATCTATCAATGGCTGAAAGTTTCAGTAAATACAACAAACAAAAAATTAGTATCCCAGGAATAGAATATCAGAAAGTTCTGAAAAAAAGAAATCTAACATTCAAAGTGATCTTGATAGCTAATGATCTAAAGCTATCAGTGTTTTATATTGTTCAGTGTTCAATAATTATAGATCTTCCCTTGTGACAAAATTAAATTTTGCTTTGATCTATAAAAATAAAGTAAGATTTCACAGTTGTTACTTCTTAGAATAGGATAAAAATAAGACCAAGATATTGTTAAAGTGGTCATAGTAACCAAAAAAATCTACATATTTAATGCAGCTCCTATCAAGTTACATGTGATTTTTTCACAGAAATATTATAGAACAAATAATCCTAAAATTTATATGAAACAACAAAAGATCAACAGTTGTCAAAGCAACTGTGAGGAAAAGAACAAAGCTGGAGGTATAACCCTCCTGGGTTTTAGCTAACACTACAAAGCTACAGTAATCAAAACAACATAGCATTGGCACAAAACAGACATAAAGATCAACAGAACAGAATAGAGAGCCCAGAAGCAAACCTGTACACCTACTATCAATTAATCTTCAACAAAGGAGGCAAGAATATGCAACAGTATCTTCAGCAAGTGGTATTGTCAAAGCTGGAGAGTCTCATGTAAATCAATGATATTAGATGGGGATGATGACCCTGTATGCGAGACAACAAAAGAGACTCAGATCTATAGAGTGAACTTTTGGACTCTGGGGGAGAGAGAGAGGGAGAGGGTGGGATGAGATGGGGAAATGGCATTGAAACATGTAAAAAAATAAAAATAAAAAAATAAAAAAAAAATAAAAAAAATAGAAAACTCCCTCACACCATAAACAAAAATAAACTCAAATGGTTTAAAGACCTAAATATAAAACATGACACTGTAGAAACTCCTAAAAGAGAACATAGGCAGAACACTCTTTAACATAAGTTGCAGCAATATTTTCTTGGATTAGTTTCCTAAGTCAAAAGAAATAAAAGGAAAAATAAACACTTAATTAAACTTAAAAATGTTTGCACAGCAAAGGACACCATAAACAAGACAAAAAGACAACCTACAGAGTAGGAAAAAATGTGCAAATGGTGTGACTAAACAGGATTAACTTTCACAACCAGCTAGTACAAGTCATTATTGCAAAAACAAATAATCCAATCAGTAAATGGGCAGAAGACCTAAATAGACATTTGTCCAAAGAATACAGATGTCCAACAGGCCCGTGAAAAGATGCTCAACATTATTAATTATTAGAGAAACACAAAACTACAATGAGGTATCACCTCATACCAGTTAGAATGGCCATCATTAAAACGTCTGCAGATAACAAATGCTGGAGATGGTGTGGAGAAGAGGAAACCTTCATATCCTGTTAATAGGACTGCAAACTGGTGCAACCACTATGGAGAACAGTATGGAAGTTTCTTAAAAAACTAAAAATAAGGTTATCATATGATCCAGCAACCCCAGGTCTCAGCATATATCCAGGAAAGGCAAAAACTCTAATTTGAAAAGATACATGTACCTCAATGGCAGCACTATTTAAAGTAGCTGAGACATGGAAGCAACCTGTGTCTATCAACAGATGAGTGGATAAAGAATATATGATGTGACACACACACACACACACACACACACACGCATGCACACATACAATGGAATATTACTCATATACAAGAAAGAAATATTGCTAGTTGGAAATAAGTCAGATAAAGACAAATATATGACACTCATATGTGGAATCTAAAAAAAAAATACAAATTAATTTAGTTACAAGACAGACTTATAGACCCAGAAAACAAACTAATGGTTCAGTTCAGTGGCTCAGTCATGTCTGACTCTTTGCAACTCCATGAATTGCAGCATGCCAGGCTTTCCTGTCCATCACCAACTCCCGGAGCCTACCCAAACTCATGTCCATAGTGTCGATGATGCCATCCAACCATCTCATCCTCTGTCATCCCCTTCTCCTCCTGCCCTCAATCTTTCTCAGCATCAGGGTCTTTTCCAATGAGTCAGCTCTTCACATCAGGTGCCCAAAGAACTGAAGTTTCAGCTTCAACATGAGTCCTTCCAATGAACACCCAGGACTCATCTCCTTTACGATGGACTGGTTGGATCTCCTTGGTTACCAAAGGGAAAGGTAGGTGGGAGGGAAAATTAGGAGTATGGGATTAACAGATACATACTATTTTATATAAAATAGATAAGCAACAAGGATTTATAGTAACCTATAATGGAAAATAATCTGAAAATATGTATATATAAATAAATAACTGAATCACTTTGCTGTATACCTGAAACTAAAAAATATTGTAAATTAACTATACTTCAATATAAAATTTTAAAAAAATTAAAAATCA
>SJYQ01000789.1:463962-500198 GCA_006410935.1 Redunca redunca | reverse complement strand
ATATACATACATACATATACATTCATAGGTATTTACATGTACATAAAAATGCAATTAACTTTTTTTTTGTATTTTCTCTTTCTCATTAATAAATTCTTTTGATACATATGGAATTGATGGATCAAAAAGAACTTACCTCTTCCTTTTAGTAGATATCATCAAATATTTATAAAAAAAATGCACACCAATTTACACACTCCTACTAACAATGTGAATGCTCTCAGTTCCTCACATCTTCATTGATATTTAATATTACAAGTGCTTTTTGTTTATGCCAATATGCTAGATCTGACAAAGTAAATTATGTTTTTAACTTGAACTTTGCCTAGTTTTTAGCAATGCTGAGCATCTTTTCATATGTTGATGATCATTTAGAGTTCCTTCTTTGTGAATTGAGGGATCAAACATTTTACCCACTTTAAAAATTGGGTTGCTTTCTTTTTCTTGCTGATTTGCACACATTTCTTGTATAGTCTAAGTAATAATCTGTTCTTAATTAAAAGCATTACACTTATCTTGCCTATCTTTTGTCAGTACACGGCTAGTCTTTTANTAAAAGCATTACACTTATCTTGCCTATCTTTTGTCAGTACGTGGCTAGTCTTTTACATTTTTGTGACTCTATATGTATATATTCTGATATACACCATTTTGTAATCAAATATTTAGAACAGATTTAAAAATATGTAATTGTTATAAATGGCAGTAATGGTGACCTCCTTCTCTGGACTTATGCTAGGACTATTGTATTCAGTGTTCCTGACTTCGAGGCAGGCCACTGTTGACGCACGCCTCTGCCAGAGGTTCCTGGACACTCACAGGTCACAGGAAGTCTGGCTCAGTCTCTTGTGGGGTCACTGCTCCTTTTTCCTGGGTCCCAGTGCACGTTTCCTCAGTCTTGTGGAAGTTCTGTAATCAAATCCCACTGGCCTTCAAAGTCAAATTCCCTGGGGATTCTCAGTCCCTTGGCCAGATCCCCAGGTTGGGAAATCTGTTGATAGCCCTAGAACTTTTGCAACAGTGGAAGAACTTCTTTGGTAAAACTTCTCCAGTTTGTGGTTTGTTGGCTTGGTGGCTCTGTGGTGGGGCTCACACAGCAAGCCTCTCAGATCTGCTGCAGCAGGAGCCCCTGTCTCCGTGGCGGGCCACTGCTGACTTGTGCCTCCACAGGAGATAGGCAGGTCTGGCTCAGTCTCTTGTGGGGTCCCTGGGTCCTGGTGCCCACAAGGTTTTGTTTGAGCCCTCTGAGTGTCTCTGCCAAGTATGGAGTTTTTTTCTAAATGTGATTTCGCTCTTCCTACAATCTTGTTGGGGCTTCTCCTTTGCCCTTGGATGGGGGGTATCATTTTTTGATGAGATCCAACATTCTCCTGTCAATGACTGTTCAGCAGTTAGTAGAAACTTTGGAGTTCTCAGGGAAGATGAGTGTTATCCCTACCATAGTTTGGCCTGAGGCCTGAGGGAGGGAACACAGCACCCACCCCCCATCAACAGAAAATTGGGTTAACGATTTACTGAGAATGGCCCCACTCAACAGAGCAAGACTCAAATTGCCCCATAGCCAGTACTTCCTATCAAGAAGTTTCCACAAACCCTTATTCTTGCCCATCAGAGGGCAGACAGAATGCAAACCATAGTTAAAGAAAACTAACCAAACTGAAAACTTGCATTATAGCTTAGTCTAACTCAATGAAACTATGAGCCATGCCATGTAGGGCCACCCAAGATGGACAGGTCCTGGTGGAAAGTTCTGATAAAACATGGTCCACTGGAAAAGGGAATGGCAAACTACTTCAATATTCTTGCCTTGAGGACAACACCACGAACAGAATGAAAAGGCAGAAAGATATGACACTGAAAGATGAACTCCCCGGGTTGGTAGGTGCCCAATATGCTACTAGAGAAGAGTGGAGAAATAGCTCCAGAGAATGAAGAGGCTGAGACAAACTGAAAACAACACCTAGTTCTGGATGTCACTGGTGATGGAAGTAAAGTTAGATGCTGTAAAGAACAATACTGCATAGGAAACTGGAAAGTTACGTCCATGAGTCAAGGTAAATTGGAAGTGGTCAAATAGGAGATGGCAAGAATGAACATCGACATTTTAGGAATCAGTGAACTAAAATGGACTGGAATGGGCGAATTTAATTCAGATGACCATTATATCAACTACTGTGGGCAAGAATGGGCCAAGAGGAGCAACCCCACGTAATCCCTTAGAAGAAACGGAGTATCCCTCATAGTAAACAAAAGAGTGTGAAATGCAGTACTTGAGTGCAGTCTCAAAAATGACAGAATGATCTTTGTTCTTTTCCAAGGCAAACCATTCAATATCACAGTAATCCAAGTCTATGCCCCAACCACTAAGTCGAAGAAGCTGAAGTTGAATGGTTCTATGAAGACCTACAAAACCTTCTAGAACTAACACCAAAAAAGATGTTCTTTAGTTATAGGGGACTGGGATGCAAAAGTAGGAAGTCAAGAGGTCTCTCGGGTAACAGGCAAGTTTGGCCTTGAGTACAAAATGAAGCAGGGCAAAGGCTAACAAAGTTTTGCCAAGAGAATGCACTGGTCATAGCAAACATCCTCTTCCAACAACACAAGAGATGAATCTGGACATGGACATCACCAGATGGTCAATATCAAAATCAGATTGATTATATTCATTGCAGCCAAAGATGGAGAAGCTCTATACAGTTAGCAAAAACAAGACTGTGAGCTGACTGTGGCTCGGATCATGAACTCCTTATTGCCAAATTCAGACTGAAATTGAAGAAAGTAAGGAAAATCACTAGACCATTCAGGGATGACCTAAATCAAATCCCTTATGATTATACAGTGCAAGTGAAAAATAGATTCAAGGGATTAGATCTGATAGATAGAGTGCCTAAAGAACTATGGACAGAGGTTCATGACATTGTACAGGAGTCAGTGATCAAAACCATTACCAAGAAGAAAAAATTTGTGGAATTTAGAAAGATGGTAATGATAACCCTGTATGCGAGACAGCAAAAGAGACACAGATGTATAGAACGGACTTTTGGACTCTGAGTGAGAGGGAGAGGGTGGGATGATTTGGGAGAATGGCACTGAAACATGTATACTATCATGTAAGAAATGCCAGTCTATGTTCGATACAGGATACAGGATGCTTGGGGCTGGTGCATGGGGATGATCCAGAGAGATGATATGTGGTGGGAGGGGGGTTCAGGAATGGGAACTCATGTACACCCGTGNGTCCCCCATTATCTACATTGTTCTCTGCAACATTATTGCATTTCAACTGCTAACATATCATTTAGAAACTTTGGCTGAACTTTAAATTTGTTATGGAAATGAATATGATCCCCTTTTCAAGAAATCTAGTACAGAAGTGGCTTAGTCAAATAAGATAGTGTTTAATAATTTTTATGTCATGACCCTTTTTGATAATCTGATCCTCTCCCAAAGGGGGAGAAACTTACATATAGGAGACATTTTTCATTTAATGTCAGGATGTTCATAGATCCTCAGAGCTCTTGGCTACTGGTTAAGAACTCTTAGTCATGAATAGAACATTTGATTATAAATCAGTAAACATGGATCCTTATCCTACTTTCACAGTGATGAACTTTGTGACCTTGGATAAATTATGTATTTTTCATGCATTAAAATCATCTATAAACATGGTTGCTAATATTGGTAATAATGTATTCCTTAATATAAAGGAGAATTTCTGGTTCTTTGGAGACATATCACCATATAAATCCAAGATGATGTCATTATTTGTAAGAAACTAAACGCCAGTCTAGGTTCGATACAGGATGCAGGATGCTTGGGGCTGGTGCACTGGGATGACCCAGAGAGATGATATGGGGAGAGATGTGGGATGGGGGTTCAGGATTGGGAACTCATGTACACCCGTGGCAGATTCATGTCAATGTATGGCAAAACCAATACAGTATTGTAAAGTAAAATAAAAAAAAAATTTTTTTAAAGGAAAAAAAATAAAAAAAAAATAAAATAAAAAGGCAAAACTGTTTTGTGTAGAGGCCTTACAAATAGCTCAGAAAAGAGAAGCAAAAGGCAAAAGAGAGAAGGAAAGCTATACCCATTTGAATGCAGAGTTCCAAGGAATAACAAGGAGAGATAAGAAAGCCTTCTTCAGTGATCAAAGCAAAGAAATAGAGGAAAACAATAGAATGGGAAAGACTAGAGATCTCTTCAGGAAAATTAGAGATACCAAGGAAATAGTTCATGCAAAGATGGGCACAATAAAGGAAAGAAATGTTATGGACCTAACAGAAGTAGAAGATATTAAGAAGAGGTGGCAAGAATAAACAGAAGAACTGTACAAAAAACATCTTCATGACCCAGATAACCACAATGGTGTGATCACTCACCTAGAGCCAGACATCCTGGAATGTATAGTCAAGAGGACCTTAGGAAGCATCACTATGAACAAAGCTAGTGAAGGTGATGGAATTCCAGTTGAGCTATTTCAAATCTTAAAAGATGATGCTGTGAAAGTGTTGCACTCAATATGTCAGCAAATTTGGAAAACTCAGCAATGGCCACAGGACTGGAAAAGTCAGTTTTTATTCCAATCTTGAAGAAAGGCAATGCCAAAGAATACTCAAACTACCGCACAATTGCACTCATCTCACATGCTAGCTAGCAAAGTAATGCTCAAAATTCTCCAAGCCAGGTTTCAACAGTATGTTTACTGTGAACTTCCAGATGTTCAAGCTGGATTTAGAAAAGGCAGAGGAACCAGTTCAAATTACCAACATCTGTTGGACCATCAAAAATCTGAGAGAGTCCCAGAAAAACATCTATTTCTGCTTTAATGACTATGCTGAAGCATTTGACTGTGTGGATCATTCAAAGTAGAATATCAGACCACCTGACCTGCCTCCTGAGAAATCTGTATGCAGGTCAAGAAGCAACAGTTAGAACTGGACATGGAACAACAGACTGGTTCCAAATTGGGAAAGGAGTACATCAAGATTGTATATGTCACTCTACTTATTTAGCTTATATGCAGAGTACATCATGAAAAATGCTGGACTGGATGAAGCACAAGCTGGGATCAAGATTGCTGGGAGAAATATCAATAACCTTAGATATGTAGATGACACCACCTTTATGGCAGAAAGTGAAGAAAAACTAAAGAGCCTCTTGATGAAAATGAAACAGGAGAGTGAAAAAGCTGGCTTAAAAGTCAACATTCAAAAAACAAAGATCATGGCATCTGGTCCCATCACTTCATGGCAAATAGATAGGGAAACAATGGAAACAGTGACAGACTCTAATATTTTGGGCTCCAAAATCACTGCAGATGGTGATTGCAGCCATAAAATTAAAAGATGTTTGATTCTTGGAAGGAAAGTTATGACTAAGCTAGACAGCATGTTAAAAACAGAAATATCACTTTACTGACAAAGTTCCGTCTGGTCAAAGCTATGGTTTTTCCAGCAGTCATGTGGATTTAGAGTTGGACTATAAAGAAACCTGAGCACAGGAGAATTGACGCTTTTGAACTGTGGTGTTGGAGAAGACTCTTGAGAGTCCCTTGGACAGCAAGAAGATCCAACCAGTCCATCCTAAAGAAAATCAGCCCTGAATATTCATTGGAAGGACTGATGCTGAAACTGAAACTTCAATACTTTGGCCACCTGATGCAAAGAACTGATTCACTTAAAAAGACCCTGATCCTGGGAAAGATTGAAGGTGGGAAGAAAAGGATGACAGAGGATGAGATGGTTGGATGGCATCACTGACTCAATGGACATGGGTTTGAGTAAATCCCAGGAGTTGGTGATGGACAGGGAAGCCTGGTGTTCTGCAGTCCATGGGGTCGCAAAGAGTCAGACACGACTGAGTGATTTAACTGAACTTAAGAAATGTAATTTTATTTTGCTATTTTAATTTTTCCTTTGTTTAGGTTGTTCACTTTTTGGTCCGATTTCATTTGAATATTTAGATCACTTTCCCCAATGTTTCATATTTTGTTATAAATGATAAGAAGAAATACAATCATTTGTTTTAAGTCACTCAATTTTCAAGTTGCTTTTTACAGCACTATATTATGAATACTAGAAAACAGCATTACTATTATTAATAATCTTCTTAGTGTGTTCTAATATTTCTCAGTTGAGAGATAAATGCTCAAGGTAGTATAACTTAATACTTTTTTATTTCTGTGCTTTTATTCTATAAGTTATACTTTTGTGTAAGCACCTGACAAATCTGTGAAATCAAGTANTTGTGTGAGCACCTGACAAATCTGTGAAATCAAGTATAAGATATGTTAAATATTTTACTATTTTATCATATTCACATCGGAAACTTCATTATCCCTGTGGTACTTTGAAAGGACACAGTGTGTTGTCTATTTGACACACTACTCTTTCTTATTAGTCCATATCTGTGATTTTAGTCAGTTTATAATTACTGATGGAAGTAATTGGACTATCATCATCTTAAGCCTAGAAGAAAAGTCAACTCAATGATATGATTTGGTCATAAGTAAGGCAGACTGGTTCCAAATAGGAAAAGGATTACGTCAAGGCTGTATATTGTCACACTGCTTATTTAACTTCTATGCAGAGTACATCATGAGAAACTCTGGACTGGAAGAAGCACAAGGTGGAATCAAGATTGCCGGGAGAAATATCAATAACTTCAGATATGCAGATGACACCACCCTTATGGCAGAAAGTGCAGAGGAACTAAAAAGCCTCCTGACGAAAGTGAAACAGGAGAGTGAAAAAGTTGGCTTAAAGCTCAACATTCAGAAAATGAAGATCAGGGGGCTCCAAAATCACTGTAGATGGTGACTGCAGCCATGAAATTAAAAGACGCTTACTCCTTGGAAGAAAAGTTATGACCAACCTAGATAACATATTAAAAAGCAGAGACATTACTTTGCGGACTAAGGTCCGTCTAGTCAAGGCTATGGTTTTTCCAGTAGTCATGTATGGGTGTGAGAGTTGGACTGTGAAGAAGGCTGAACTCTGAAGAATTATGCTTTTGAAGTGTGGTGTTGGAGAAGACTCTTGAGAGTCCATTGGACTGCAAGGAGATCCAACCAGTCCATTCTGAAAGAGATCAGTCCTGGGATTTCTTTGGAAGGAATGATTCTAAAGCTGAAACTCCAGTACTTTGGCCACCTCATGCGGAGTTGACTCATTGGAAAAGACTCTGGTGCTGGGAGGGATTGGGGGCAGGAGGAGAAGGGGACGACAGAGGATGAGATGGCTGGATGGCATCACTGACTTGATGGACGCAAGTCTGAGTGAGCTCCGGGAGTTGGTGATGGACAGGGAGGCCTGGTGTGCTGCGATTCATGGGGCCGCAAAGAGTCGGACACAACCGAGCAACTGAACTGAACTGAACTGAAGGTCTCTATTTATGTCATGTTATTAAACACACGTACTTTTGCTATGACAGTGAAATTCACTTTTCTCACATTTAGAGTCTTGGAGCAGCCCAAAATGCTAGGTACCTTGAATTTTCCTAAGCTACGATCTCTGATGTCAATTCAGTTAGACTGTGATTCTAGGCATTAAGCTGGTGAAATCATATATCTTACTTTGTTTCTCTTTCCTAAGGCTCACCATCCTGCATTGTTTAATTGCCAAATGACTGGAAAGTTTCAAATGTATTTTAGTTGCTTCATAACGTTTAGCTGTTTAGTTGCTTCATGTGTCCTGTTTAATATGTGTCCTGTACAAAAATCTTTCATAAACCGATGTCATGAAAACCATCTCTTATGTTTTCTTTCAGGTGCTTCATTGTTTCCTGTTTTCCATTTGTGTCTATGATTCATTGTGAATAGACTTTTGTGTATTGTGAAAGGCAATTTCTTCCAAATATATATCCAACTAATCTAGCATCATTTATTGAAAAGATATGTTTATCTACTGAATTTAAGTAACATCTTTGCCATAACTAGCTGACTGAATATATGATCCTGGGTTGTTTCTACTGTGCTTTGGTTCATTTGTCTATTTTGCACCAGAATGAGACTATCATAAATATGTTAAGTATTTAATCTGATAACATGAGTCCTCAAACTTTATTCTTTTCTCAACAACTGTATAACCTATCCAAGCTTTCTAAATTTAAAAAATCATAATAGAATCAGCTTGTTAATTTATGCACCCATGTGCTATTTTGTTTGCTTAGTTGCTCAGCCATATCTGATTCTTTCTGATCCCATGAACTGTAGTGTGCCAGGCTTCTCTGTCCAAGAGGACTCTCCAGGCAAAAATACTGGAGTGGGTTGCCATGCCCTCCTCCAGGGGATCTTTCCAACCCAGGGATAGAACTCAGGTCTTCCGCACTGCAGGCAGATTCTTTAGCATCTGAGCCACCAAGGAAGCCCATACACACATACCTGCAGTGAATCTACAGGTAAATTTGCAGAGACTGTCATTTTAATAATATTGAGTTTTCAATACGTGAGGAGGGCATGACAACCCACTCCAGTAGTCTTGCCTGGAGAACCACATGGACAGAAGAGTCTGGTGGGCTACAGTCCATGGGGTCACAAAGAGTTGGACACAACTGAAGCAACTTAGCACACATCAATATATAGGGGCTTCCCTAGAGGGTCAGAGGTAAAGAATCCATCTGAAATGCAGGAGACTCAGGAAACACAGGTTCAGTCTCTGTCTGGGGAAGATCTCCTGGAGAAAGGCATGGCAACCCACTCTAGTATTCTTGCCAGGAGAAACCTATGGACAGAGGAATCTGGTGAGCTACAGTCCATAAGGTTGCAAAGAGTCAGACATCACTGAAGTGACTGAGCATGTACGCATGCATCAATATAGAAACATGGTATGTTTGTCTATTTATTTCTTCTTTTAAAATTTAGCTTACAGTATATTTTAAAATTCTTTGCTCCATCCTTTGCATTTTAAAAAACTTGTAGTTTTATCTATCAGCTTGATCATCTTCAAGTTAAACTTCACTATCTTAATTATAAGAACAACTTTTATATTTTTTATAAAAATTGTGAAAGTAATATACATTTGTTCCAACCCATTGATTATGAGGAAAATAAAAGGTTTTGCCAGAACACTCACTCCTGTTGCAGAAACCAACATTTATCATAATGTACAAATCTCTGGTGTCTTTTCTCATACAAATTTAGATTTCTATATATAGTCAGCCTCCATTGCATTTTTTGTACATGAGTAGCATCATATTAATCACATTACTATTGAATTTGCTTTTGTTGCTGGAAAGGAAAACATGAGTTAAGAGATTAAGGTATGGCATTTTTTCTTGAATATCTGCAAAATTCTAGTTCATAAGGAAGTTACACAATATAATGAAACATTTTCCTACCATTATGTCTCAGCATTTTGGCTAAGATCAACTGAAACATTTTCCTACTGATGAACATTATGCTTGTTTACAATTCAAACATAATGCACATGTCAGGATGATTCTATGTCACTATTTTGTGGTTGCTGTGACATCAAAGGCCNGATTCTACGTCACTATTTTGTGGTTGCTGTGACATCAAAGGCCTATGATTTCATACTATTTACAGAGAGTTAATTTTCATAGTTTCTGTATTTGTATGATTATATATTCCTTTGATTTGAGTAAATGGAGTCCTAAAACACCATTAAGTTCAACTATTTTCTCTGCTTGGGTGCATTTTGTATTTCTTTGTTTCTCTGAAGACAGTTTAATATATTTCCACTTGGCACTGAGACAGTTTAATGTCTCCATTCAGACCCTTAAATCATTATTTTCTCTAATTTGAATAAACAAGTCTTCACTTCACTACACATGTCACTAAGGTTGCAGCCAAGTTTTTCATCAGTCTCTTTATAACCTGATTGAATTCTGTATTTTTTCCATGTTCTTCCTTCTTGTCAAATATGTAGATCTTCCAACTGCATATGTTTTGTTAATTTAAGGTCACAAAAATAGTTTTATTTGGCATCTACTCAAATAAAGCATTTGCTACTTCACTCCTTGCAATGAGAAAGAAGGCTGTCCTCAATGGCTGTCTTAATTACTATGAAATCAGCAAATCTAGAAAACATTTATTGTTAAGATTTAAAATTCTTACTCATGAACAATTAAAAAATAACAGAAAAAACAAACATTTTAATATTTATGAACTAGAAAGTTTATTTTTTGAATAAGAAAATGCATTTGCAAAGATGTAATAAAGGGTTTGCTATTTAATAAAGCATATTGATTGATATAACTCATCCAATTTT
This sequence comes from Redunca redunca, assembly GCA_006410935.1. Lineage (NCBI taxonomy): Eukaryota > Metazoa > Chordata > Mammalia > Artiodactyla > Bovidae > Redunca > Redunca redunca. Next base: position 489,966 of record SJYQ01000789.1, on the reverse strand, counting down.
ATAATAAAATAAAAAGTCATGCTATAACTTTGGCTTTATATAATAGCAAATTTTAGATTTTCTTTTAGATTTTCTTTAGCAAGATTGCTATAATAACTATTGCTTTCATACATACTCAGAACCTCCAGAGTTTATTATATCTGTTTATACTAGGCATGCAATGAGTGTTGAGCTATGTAAACCCGTTCTCAATGCAGATAGATCAAACAGAAAGCTTATGAAAATAATGAACTATTTTCTTTAATTGAAAGTTAATGATTCAGTCATGTCCATCTCTGACCCCATGGACTGTAGCCCACCAGGCTCCTCTGTCCATGGGATTCTCCAGGCAAGAATACTGGAGTGGGTTGCCATTTCTTTCTCCAGTTTCTTTAATTACTATTTTAATATAGCTTCTGTGTTTTGAGTAATGTTATATGTATCTCACTTAGATTCCATTCTTTCAGTGGTTTATGAAAAATGAGTTTAGGGTAGGGGGACATAAAGCTTTTTTAAAGTAAAAACTAAGGAATTAAATCTTGTGTTCATAATTCTTAGCTGAAAAACATTATGCACCATCTCTTTGACTTCTAAAAGAATCAGAGATCTGAAACTGAGAATTTCTCCAGATTCTCCAGAAGCTGATGATGTCATAACGGAGACAGGTCTTCCAAAACCTTGGCTCAATCAGCAGATTACTATGTATGTACCAAAATTACAATGACCTTCTTTCTTCTTTGTCTCTTTTTCTTCCATTTCTTGTGGTTATATTACTCTTACTCTATTGGTTTAAGGCTTATATTGAAAACTTCTTTTAGAAGGCAGAACCTGGGGCAATTGACATATATCTATTTGGCATCTGTTATTTAATAAACTGGGAACATGTTAAGATGCAGATTCTGATTCAGAAAATCTGTGGTCATACCTGAGATCCTGTGTTTTAACAAGCTTCTAGGGTGTGCAGATGCTGCTGGTCCCTGATATCACTTTGAAGAGCAAGAATCTAGAAAGAGTTTTGCACTTGGTATTGTATGTGTTAGTAGCAAAAGCACTGAAAATTAGAGCTAGTACAGCTTGAAGTTCTTATATTAAATTTTACTCTCCTATCCTAACACTATTCAGGCAAAATATAGCAAATATAAAAAGGAAACTAAAAAGCTAGACTTGCAAGTATTCCTTTAACTAACTAGAATTATATCATGATTCCGTATAACAAGAGTTATTCTTATACCAGAGAATCTTACCTTTGACATGTTGTTCCTAATTATTGTGTTAATCAAAAGAGTGACTAACTTCTTGCCAGAAAATATTGCTTCTTTATGTAGCTCTCATCTTACAATGGAGTAAGCTTTTTCAATAGGAGATAGAATATTAATGATCAAAAAGGAAATATCTTCAAAATTTAATTACATTTCAGAATTCTCTGACTGCTGATTCTGGTTAGGTTTGCAAAACAGATGCAAAATGTCATTAAACAAATTGTACAAGAACCAAAAAGAACTCCTCCAAAAAATTGAAAGAATTCATTACAAAGTCATGAAATTAATTATAGTATTATATGGTAAGCATTATATTTTATGGAGTTGGAGATATCTCTGATCTGTTTGATGATACCCTGGAAAGTTAGCCATTCAACATATGCCATAATTGAGTCCACAAGATCAGTTAAAAAATGAAATAAGGAAATATCAGGCAAATTTATAAACTTGGATTATATTTCCAACCAAGATACATTCTTTGTCTAATAGGTTGTGAATACATAGGCCATTAGTGATCATTAAACTATGAAACAGTTCTTAAATTTCACAAGTAGGTTTGAATTTCACAAGTTGCATTTCACAACAGGGAGTCAAGATTATTCACCACTTTCATATGCTGACACCTGTGATCAAGGCATAAAGGTTGATAAACAGCATTTAGCTCTTTGTATAAACACACAAGAAGAAAGATAGGTCATGAATTTGCCAATTGCTCTCCCCTAGTGAGAATATTAGTTAATATTCATAACATATGCACACGAAAGTTTGAAAATTTTTGTATCCTCCATCACAGCAAAACAGAGTATTAAAATGCTGGTGCCCATAATCAAATCCAAAAGAAAAAATCAGACTCAGTATTTAGGATAGCATCATTTTCTTCACTGCTTTTTATTATGTATGGTACAGTAGAGGCTCTAAGGAAACCAGACATTCAATTTGGCAAGTTAACTCTATACTTTTTCTGAATTAAAAGAGACAATGTTCAAATATTTTTTTTCTAAAATTTTAAAATAGGTGAAATATGCATAATCATTGCAGATATAGTGTCTGTTCCTTCCTTTCATGGAAAACGTGGATTTTTTTCCCCCAGATTTTATAGCTTTATATCTCGATGTCTTGTTTCATGTTTTATTTACAGGCTCTAAGTAGAAACAGTATCATTGTTTTTATTGAGGTAAGATGGCAGAGTAGGAGGCCTTAAGCTCACCTCCTCTCATCGGGACACCAAAATCATTAATAACTGACGAATAATCATCAAGAAAAGAAAAAAAAAGACTGGAATCTACCAAAAAAAAAANAAAAAAAAAAAAAAAAGATACTGTACATTCAAAGACATAGAGAAGAAATCGTGAGATGGCAGGAAGAGCACTCTCATGATATAATCAAATACCATACCATTCGGATGGGTGCCCCACAAACTGGAGAATAATTATAATGTAGACATTTTCCTACAGGAGTGAGAGCCCTGAGTCCCATGCCAGGCCCCCAGCCTAGGGGCCTGGCATCAAGAGGAGGAGTGCCCAGAACTTCTGGCTTTGAAGGCTGGCAGGGCTTAACTGCAGGAATTTCACAGATTGGGGAAAATGGAGACTCCACTCTTGGAGGGTGCACACAAAGGTCCTGTGCACACTGGGTCACAGAGCAAAAGCAGTGACTCCATAGAAGCCTGGGCCAGACCTACCTGCTGGTCTTGCTGGATCTCCTGGGAAGGGACGGGGCAGCTGAGGCTCTCTGTGGTAATAAAACCTGGTGGCAGACATACTGGGGAACTACGTGAACTCCAGCTAGAGGCAGACATTTTGGGTCCTTGGCACTGAAACCTGGCCCCATCCAACAGCTTGTAAGCTCCAGGACTGGGATATCTCAGACCAAACAACTGACAGGGTGGAAAAACAGCCACACCCATCAGCAGACAAGACGCTTAAAGACATATTGAGCCTAAAGTCATCTCTAGACACCACTTGACATGAGCCTGCCCACCACAGGGTTAAGGCCCAGCCCCACTCACCAGTGAGCAGGCATCAGCCCCTTCCATCAGGAAGCCTTTGCAAACATCTAGAACAGCCTCACCCATCAGGAGGCAGACACTGAAAGCAAGGAGACTAAGATCCTGCTGCTTGCAGAACTGAATCCACAAACACAGATTAGAATGTACCCTAGGAGCACCAGATCCTAGGCCCTTGGGTCACGAGAAGGGAGTGTGCTGCTGGAACATATAGGATATCCCATACAAAGGGCCACTTCTCTAAGGTCAAGAAATGTAACCAAACTATCACAACCATTAAAATACATATAACAACTTTAACAAAGTGAGACAGTAAAGGGATATATTCCAGACTAAAGAACAAGATAAAACCTGAAAACAACAATTAAGTGAAGTGGAGACAGCTTATCTACCTGAGAAAAAGTTCAGAGTAAAGATAGTAGAGATGATTCAAGAACTTGGGGAAAGAATTAATGCATAGAGTGAGAAAGTAAGGAAAGGGTTAGGAAGTATAAAGAACAACCAAACAGAGTTGAAGAATACAATAACTGAAATGAAAATACATTAGAAGGAACAATAGAATAAATATGGCAAAAATGAATCAGTGAGCTGAAAGATAGGATGGTATAAATTACTGCTGCAGAAAAAGAAAGTAAAACAAGGTAAAGTAATGAGGACAATTTAAGACACCTATAGAACAATGTCAAATGCACCAACAGTTGCATTATAGGGCCCCAGGAGGAGCAAAGGGAGAGAAAGGGCATGAGAAAATATTTAAAGATATAATAGATGAAAAATTCTCTAACATGAAAAAGGAAATAAATATCAAAATCCAGGAAGTACAGAGAGGATAAACCCCAGGAGCAACACATATGTATGGGGACACATAGCAATCAAACTGACAAAAATTCAAAACAAAACAAAGATGAAATATTAGAAGTAATGTTAGAAAAACAATAAATAACTAACAAGGGTATCCCCATAGACTAGAAGCTGATTTTTCAGCAGAAACTCTACAGGCCAGAAGGGAATGGCATGATATATTTAAAGGGATAAAAGGGAAAAGCAATGAAGAATAACCAGCAAGGCTCTCATCAAATTTGATGTAGAAATCAAAAGTTTTACAGACAAGCAAAAGATAAAAAAAATTCAGCATTGCCAAAGCAACTTTAAAACAAATGCTAAAGGAACTTCTCTAAGAAGAAAAGAAATGGCCACAACTAGAAACAAGAATATTGCAAAATAGGAAAGCTCATAGATAAAGGCAAATAGATAGTGAAGGTAGCAAATCATCCACACACAATTATGATATCAAAACCAGTAATTGTGACAGGAGGAGAGTACCGGTGTGGGAAATTCGAAATGCATTTAAAATTAAGTGATGAGCAGCATAAAACAATCACATATTTATATAGACTGCTATGTAAAAAATCAGTAATAGATATACACAGGAAAATGAAAACAGAATCCAAACACAACACTAAAGACAGACATAGCATTCTAAGATAAAAGAATAAAAGAGGAAAGCAAGAATAAAGACCTACAAAAATAAATCTTTGCTGACTGAGCCACCAGGGAAGTCCAACAAATCCAAAACAGTTAACAGAATGGCAATAAAAATATACATTATCTTACATGTAAATGGATTAAATGCACCAACTATGTCTAAAAAGACATAGACTGGCTAAAAGGGATACAACAACAAGACTCATGTATATGTTGTCTATAAGAAACCCACTTTAGATCTAGAGACACATAAAGACTGAAAGTGAGGGGGTGGAAAAAGTATTCTATGCAAGTGGAAATAAAAGAAACTTGAGTAACAATACTCATACCAGACAAAGTGTGAAAGCGAAAGTGTTAGTCATGCAGTTGTGTCTGATTCATTGCAGCCTGCCAAGCTCAGCTCCTTTGTCCATGGAATTCTCCAGGCAAGAATCCTGGAGTGGAGCCATTCCCCTCTCCAGGATATCTTCCTGACCCAGGGATTGAACTCAGATCTCCTGCATTGCATGCAGTTTCGTTAACATCTGAGCCACTAAGGAAGCCAAAGACTGTTACAAGAGACAATAAAGGAACTGTATAATGATCAAAGGATTAATCCAAGAAGATATAACTGTAAATATATATGCACTGAAAAAAGGAGCACCTCAATATATAAGGCAAATAACAGACATAAAAGGAGAAATTTACATCAATAAGACATCCAGACAGAAAAAACAGTAAGGAAACATAAGTCTTAAATGACACATTAGACCATGTGGCCTTAATTGATATTTATAGAACATTCCATCCCAAGGTAGCATGCACACTATTTTTTTTTTTTTTTTGTACATATGGAGCATTCTCCAAGATAAGTCATATGCTAGGGGACAATGCAGACTTTGGTATATTTAAGAAAACTGAAATCATATCAAGTTTCGCTGTGAGATTAGAAATCAAGCAAAAAAAAGCTGCGAAAAACATACACGTGGAGACTAAACAATATACTACTAAAAAACCAGTGGGTCTTTGGAGAAAGTAAAGAGGAAATAAAAAAAACATAGAGAAATGAAAATGAAAGTATGCCAGTCTAAAACATATGGGATGCAGCAAAAGCAGTTTTAACAGAAGAGTATAGTCATAAAAATTTTCCTTAGGAAACAATAAAAATCTCAAATAATCAACCTAACCTTATACTTACAGAAACTAGAGAAAGAACAAAGAACTTGGTTAGCTCAAAGTTAGCAGAAGGAAATGAATCCTAAGGATCAGAGCAGAAATAGATGAAATAGAGACAAATAAAGCAATAGAAAATGTTACTGAAACTAAAAGCTGGTTGTTTGAAAATTTAAACAAAATTGATAAACCTTTAGCCAGACTCATCATGAAAAAAATGATGCTGTTAAAGTGCTGATCTCAATAGGCCAACAAATTTGGAAAACTCAACAGTGGCCACAGGACTGGAAACGGTCAGCTTTCATTCCAATCTCAAAGAAAAGCAATGCCAAAGAAAGTTCAAATCACTGTACAATTGTGTTCATTTCACATGCTAGCAAGGCAATGGTAAAATCCTTCAAGCTAGTCTTCAGCAGTACGTGAACCAAGAACGTCTAGATATACAAGCTGCATTTGGAAAAGCAGAAAAACTAGAGATCAAACTGCTAACATCCATTGGATCATAGAAAAAGCAAAGGAATTCCAAAAAAAGGTCTACTTCTGCTTCATTAACTAAGCTAAAGCCTTTGGCTGTGTGAATCACAACAAACTGTAGAAAATTCTTAGAGATGGAACTATCAGACCACTTTACCTATCTTCTGAGAATCCTTAATGCAGGACAAGAAGCAACAGTTAGAACAGGACATGGAATAATGGACTGGTTCCAAATTGGGAAAGGAATACATCAAGGCTGTATATTGTTACCCTGCTTATTTAACTTATATGCAGAGTACATCATGCAAAATGCTGGGCTGGATGACTCACAAGCTGGAATCAAGATTGCTAGGAGAAATATCAACAACCTCAGATATGACAAACCTAGGCAGCATAATAAAAAGCAGAGACATCACTCTGCTGACAAAGGTCCATATAGTCAAAGCTATGGTTTTTCCTTAGTCATGTATGGATGTGAGAGTTGGACCATAAACAAGGCTGAGTGCTGAAAAATCGATTCTTTCAAATTGTGATGCTGCAGAAGACTCTTGTGAGTCCCTTAGTCAATCCTAAAAGAAATCAGTCCTGAATATTCATTGGAAGGGCTGATGCTGAAGCTCCGATACTTTGGCCACCTGATGCAAAGAGCCAACTCATTGGAAAAGACTCTAATGATGTGAAAAACTGAGGGCATGAGGAGAAGGGAGTGACAGAAAATGAGATGGTTGGATGGCATCAGTGACTCAATTGACATGAGTTTGAGCAAACTGAAAGACAGTGAAGGATAGGGAAATCTGGCATGCTGCAGTCCATGGAGTCACAAAAAGTCGGACATGACCGAGAGACTGAAAAACAATATAAATAGTGCATTTCAAATCATATGTTGCTTACATTATTACTTACATTTCTTATATTATCTTACAATGTTTATGCTACTGGGATGACTAGGTATATTTCATATAAATGTAACCAGTTGATTGATATATTTTTCTCTTAATCAAACAGTTACAATAACAATTAACATTGCATTTTTGATTAAATTGAGGAAATCTGATCCTAGCTGATCCTATCTTTTTTCCAAACATAAGAAGAGACCATTCAAAGTTCATATTCAGGTATCACTTCACTGGCAGATGTTTCATGTAGAAATTATGTGTTCTACATAATTTTGTGGGGTCCTGGAGGTGTGAAAGAACTTTCATCAAGAAATATATCAAGGTAACACAATAGGAAAATACTGTCTCTTCAACAAATGGTGCTGGGGAAACTGGATATTCATATGCAAAAGAATTAAGTTGGACTCATATCATAATCAAAAATTAACTCAAATTGGATTAAAGACTGAAAATAGGGCTGAAACTATAAATTCCTATAGAGGAAAATATTCTTAATGAATTTGGCAATAATTCTTGGACACGACACTAATTGCTGCTGCTGCTGCTGCTGCTAAGTTGCTTCAGTCGTGTCCGACTCTGTGCGACCCTATAGATGGCAGCCCACCAGGCTTCTCTGTCCCTGGGATTCTCCAGGCAAGAGTACTGGAGTGGGTTGCCATTGCCTTCTCTGATACTAATAGCACAAGTAACAAAAGCAAAAACAGACAAATGGGACTACATCATACTTAAACATTCCTGAACAACCAAGGAAACAACCAAGAGAATGAAAGGTAGGTTACAGAATGGGAGAAGAGGTTTGCAACCACTTCTTTGACAGGGTGTTAACATCTAGAATTTATAAAGAACTTCTATACTGAACAACAAAAAAACAAATAATCCAGTTTAAAAATGGGCAAAATATTTGAATAGACATTTCTCCAAAGAATATATACAAACAACTGAGAAGTACATGAAAAGATGCACAACATTACTAATCTTCTGGGAAATGCAAATCGAAACCATGAAGTGGTATAACTTCACACTCATTTGGATGGTCACTATCATAAATGGTAAAATATCGAATGTTGTTATAAATGTGGAGAAATTAGAACCCTTGTGCCCTGTTGATATGAATGTAAATTGTATATTAATTATGGGGAAAAGTATGGAAATAGCTCAAAGAATTAAAATTAGAATTATCGTATGAACCAGCAATTCCATTTGTGGTTTTATATCCTTTAAAATGGAAACAATCCTGAAGAGATATTCTTACACTCATGTTCATTGAAACATTTGCAACTAATATATCCAGTGAGCAACTTCAATGTCCACTGAGATAAATAGAAATGTAGGACATACATACAACTGAATATTATTCATTCTTAAGTGACGCTGATATTGTGATATGCTACAATTTGGATGAACCTTAAGGACATTATGCTAAGTGAAATAAGCCAGTCACAAAAGGAAATAGTGCATGATTCCAAATATATGAATTATCTAAAGTGGTCAAATTCTTAGAAACAGAAAGTAGAATGGTACTTTCCAGTGGCTAAGGGAGTAGGGAAAAGAGAGGTTGTTCAACAGGTACAAAATTTCAGTTTTTCAAGATGAAAATGTTCGGGATATCTATTTTGCAGCACTGTTTATAATAGCCAGGACATGGAAGCAACCTAGATGTCCATCAGCAGATGAATGGATAAGAAATCTGTGGTACATATACACAATGGACTATTACTCAGCCATTAAAAAGAATACATTTGAATCAGTTCTAATGAGGTGGATGAAACTGGAGCCTATTATACAGAGTGAAGTAAGCCAGAAAGAAAAACACCAATACAGTATACTAACTCATATATATGGAATTTAGAAAGATGGTAAGGATAACCCTGTATGCAAGACAGCAAAAGAGACACAGATGTATAGAACAGTCTTTTGGACTCTGGGAGAGGGAGAGGGTGGGATGATTTGGGAGAATGGCATTGAAACATGTATAATATCATATATGAAACAAATCACCAGTCCAGGTTTGATGCATGATACTGGATGCTTGGGGCTGGTGTACTGGGACGACCCAGAGGGATGGTATGGGGATGGAGGAGGGAGGGGGGTTCAGGATGGGGAACACGTGTATACCTGTGGTGGATTAATGTTGATGTATGGCAAAACCAATACAATATTGTAATTAACCTCCAATTAAAATAAATAAATTTATATTTTTAAAAAATGAGATAGAGCAAAAATGCCCTTACTGTATCATATGGGTATGTAGTCTTTAGATGTTTCAAAGCTAAGGAGTAATAAAAACAAAATGTAGGGTAGTAGTTGCTTCTGTATGGTGTCAGGGAATCGGACTGGNAGGATGAGATGTTTGGATGGCATCACCAACTTGATGAACATGAGTCTGAACAAGATCCGGGAGTTGGTGATGGACAAGGAAGCCTGGCACGCTGCAATCCATGGGGTTGCAAAGAGTCAGACAGAACTAAGCGACTGAACTGAAGTGAAGGAAATAATAATGAAAAATAACAAATGTTAAATAAAACAACTAGTGAGGTAAGACTTTATTGTAATTCAAATGAAAATTTATATGACTTAAAAATACTAGATAAAATATTGGACATGTTATTATACATATGTGTGTATTGCATAATTAAGGTGATATTGGAGCTTTATAACTTTGAAGAAATTTGAATACAACATTTTTTATGGTGCTCTAAACTCCTATATTAGCAAAGAGATTCATGGCAATTATTTATAAAATACAGGCTTTTCCTCTTTGATGATTTTTCACCAGTTTAGATCAAAATGAATATTTGAAAGATATAAAGGAATTGAATTATTCATTTTCTCCTAAAATGCTGTATGAATACAGAGAGATTTAAATGAGTGATTTAAACAATGAATACAAAAAATTAATAGATTTAAATTCATAGCATACAATTGTGGAATGGCATATGTGAATTTTAAGTAATAGGGTACATATTCATTAAAATTATTTGACTCCAGTAATATTCAATTAATGAGTCTTTAATGCTCCATTTAATCAGGACTAGGAAGATGGGAGGAGATTGGAAATAAATGATAAGTTATACTGTATTAATTCTTTTTCATTTGCCTTCTGTTTTTTCTGTCAGTATTTTATCCTTTTAATCTATAGAAATCTGAGTTTTATCATGACTACCATTATAAATTAATATGTTAGGGTGCATTATTTCTTTGGAATAAAAAACAAAATCATTTTGATATTAAAATACTTCAAAATTAACTTTCATACATAGTGAAAAGAGGCAGTTAAACACTGTATCCTCCCAAACTGCTAAATTCACTTAATTGGATATACTGTATAACAATTGTTGAATGTATCTATCTTTTGACATTTAGTTTAGTTCAGTTCAGTTGCTCAGTCATGTCCAACTCTTTGTAACCCCATGGACTGCAGCATGCCAGGCCATCCTGTCCATCACTGTCTACCAGAGCGTAATCAAACTCATGTCTATTAAGTCAGTGATGCCATCCAACCATCTCATCCTCTGTCATCCCCTTCTCCTCCTGACTTCAATCTTTCCCAGCATCAGGGTCTTTTCAAATGAGTCAGCTCTCCACATCAGGTGGCCAAAGTATTGGAGTTTCAGCTTCAGCATCAGTCCTTCCAAAGAATATTCAGGACTGATTTTATTTAGGATGGACTGGTTGTATCTCCTTGTTGTGAAAGGGGCTCTCAAGAATCTTCTCCAGCACCACAGTTCACAAGCATCAATTCTTCAGTGCTCAAATTTCTTTGTAGTCCAACTCTCACATCCATACATGACCGTAGAGGGAATTCCTAATAATGTGCTTTCACAGCCTTGAGAAATTTCACAGAAATAGCACTTGGAAAAACAGCATATGTTAAGAAACTGTGTTATGATTATTCTTCATGTTTTTCTTAGAATAATAGCCTTGTTTCAGACCCCAAGGCCAGACCCAGGAGGGAGTATGACTGGGATTATTAAAACATGGACCTTGGAACACCGGGTCACCGTCAGCTATGAACACTGCCTATGCACTTGCTGATTATTCCCGAGAGTTTCCCAGAAGGGAACGGCCTGGGGTAAAAGCAAGATCTAGACTATGTCAATAAAGTGTCTTGGGAAAGATAGATCAAAGAAAGTTTTGCAGTCTGCAATTAGGAATAAAAGCTGCACTAGTTTGGACTCTGCACCTCAGTCCAACAGAGGCTGCAGGTCCCTCCCCTGACCCATCGCACCAGGTTTTGTGTTCTGTTTTCATTCTCGTCGCTCACTCTTGGACTTTCAGAGTAACACACGACCACTGGAAAAACCATAGCTTTGACTTTGAGATGGACCTTTGTTGGCAGAGTAATGTGTCTGCTTTTTAATATACTGTGTAGGTTGCTCATAACTCCTCTTCCAAGAAGCAAGCATCTTTTAATTTCATGGCTGCAGTCACCATATGCAGTGATTTTGGAGCCCCCAAAGATAACGTCTCTCACTGTTTCCATTGTTTCCCCATCTATTTGCCGTGAAGTGATGTGTCCAGATGCCATGATCTTAGTTTTCTGAATGTTGAGTTTTAAGCCAACTTTTTCACTCTCCTCTTTCACTTTCATCAAGAGGCTTTTTAGTTCTTCACTTTCTGTCATAAGTGTGGTGTCATCTGTGTACCTGAGGTTATTGATATTTCTCCTGGCAATCCTGATTCCAGCTTGAGATTCATCCAGTCCAGCATTTCTCATTATGTACTCTGCATAAGGTGATAAGGTGAAGTCGCTCAGTCCTGTCTGACTCTTTGCGACCCCGTGGACTGTAACCTACTAGGCTTTTCTGACCATGGGATTCTCCAGGCAAGAATACTGGAGTGGATTGCCATTTCCTTCTCCGGGGGATCTTCCCGACCCAGGGATCAAACCCGGGTCTCCCGCATTGGAGGCAGACGCTTTAACCCACTGCATATAAATTAAATAAGCAGGGTGACAATATACAGCCTTGACAGATTCCTTTCCTGATTTGGAACCAGTCTGTTTTTCCATGTCCAGTTCTAACTGTTGCTTCTTGACCTGCATATAGAGTTCTCAGGATGCAGGTTAGGTGTTCTGGTATTTCCATCTCTTGAAGAATTTTCCACAGTTTATTGTGATCCACACAGTCAAAGGATTTGGCATAGTCAATAAAGCAGAAATAGATATTTTCTAGAACTCTCTTGCTTTTTCAATGATCCAATGTATGTTGGTAATTTGATCTCTGGTTCCTCTGACTTTTCTAAACCCAGCTTGAACTGGAAGTTCATGATTCACGTGCTGTTGAAGCCTGGTTGGGGGCACTGAGTGCAGTAGTAGGTACATGGGACCTTTTGAAGGAGGTTTAAAGATTTACTGAGCATGGCCCCGCCCATCAGAAGAAAACCGTTTCCTCCTCAGTCAGTCTCTCCCATCAGGAAGCTTCCACAGGCCTCTTATCCTTCTCCATCAGAGGGCAGACAGACTGAAAATCACAAACACAGAAAACTAACCAATCTGATCACACAGCCCACAGCCTTGTCTAACTCAGTGAAACTGTGAGCCATGCCATTTAGGGTCACCCAAGATGGATGGGTCATGGTGAAAAGTTCTGACAAAACGTGGTCCACTGGAGAAGGAAATGGCAAACTGCTTCAGTACTCTTGCCTTGAGAACTCCATGAATACTATGAAAAGGGAAAAGGATAGGACAGTGAAAGATGAGCTCCACAGTCAGTAGGTGCCTAATACGATACTGGAGATCAGTGGAGAAATAACTTCAGAAAGAATGAAGAGAGGGAGCCAAAGCAAAAACAACACTCAGCTGTGGATGCGACTGGTGATGGAAGTAAAATCTGATGCTATAAAGAGCAGTATTGCATAGGAACCTGGGATGTTAGGTCCATGAATCAAAGCAAATTGGAAGTGGTCAGACAGGAGATGGCAAGGGTGAACATCGACATTTTAGGAATCAGTGAACTAAAATAGACTGGAATGCGTGAATTTAACTCAGATGATCATTATTTCTACTTCTGTGGGCAAGAATCCCATAGAAAAAATGGAGTAGCCATCATAGTCAACAAAAGAGTCTGAAATGCAGTGCTTGGATGCAATCTTTTGACATTCAGTTCAGTTCAGTCGCTCAGTCGTGTCTGACTCTTAGTGACTCCATAAATTGCGGCACGCCAGGCTTCCCTGTCCAGCACCAACTCCTGGAGTTCACTCAAACTCAGTCCATCGAGTCGGTGATGCCATCCAGCCGTCTCATCCTCTGTCGTCCCCTTTTCCTCCTGCCCCCAATCCCTCCCAGCATCAGGGTCTTTTCCAATGAGTCAACTCTTCGCATGAGGTGGCCAAAGTACTGGAGTTTCAGCTTTAGCATCATTCCTTCCAATGAACACCCAGGACTGATCTCCTTTAGAATGGACTGGTTGGGTCTCCTTGCAGTCCATGAGACTCTCAAGAGTCTTCTCCAACGCCACAGTTCAAAAGCATCGATTCTTCGGCATTCAGCTTTCTTCACAGTCCAACTCTCACATCCATACATGACCACTGAAAAAAACATAGCCTTGACTAGACAGACCTTTGTTGGCAAAGTAATGTCTCTGCTTTTTAATATGCTATCTAGGTTGGTTTAATTTCATGGCTGCAGTCACCATCTGCAATGATTTTGGAGCCCCCCAAAATAAAGTCTGACACTGTTTCCACTGTTTCCCCATCTATTTCCCATGAAGTGATGGGACCAGATGCCATGATTTTCATTTTCTGATTGTTGAGCTTTAAGTCAACTTTTTCACTCTCTTCTTTCACTTTCATCATGAGGCTTTTTAGTTCCTCTGCACTTTCTTCCATAAGGGTGGTGTCATCTGTATATTTGAGGTTATTTATATTTCTCCTGGAAATCTTGATTCCAGTTTGTGCTTCTTCCAGCCTTTTGGCATTAAGAAGTCTTAATTTATGATAATTATTTACATTTTGCCTCTATTTACATTTTTTCTCTCTTACATGGGAGAGAAGATTAAATAATTTTTACTGTATCTTAAGTTGTTGTATTTCTTCATAGAATTAAATGTTTTGTGATTTTTAAAAAAGATTTATACCACAGGTAAATGTGTCTGGGTCTTGTTTTTTATTTTAATGAAGCCATTGTGGAAGTGGGTCTACTTGTCACCCATGAAGTCATATACTCACTAAGGTAAACCTGCCTTTATTACTTTCTGTGGCCATGTCCGAAGGGATGGGTATATACAGAGATTAGCCCTCTTCTTCACACTTTCTAATTTTCCTGTTACCATTGTTTTTCTTTTCCTATACCCTTGTCCAAATCTCCTTCATTCAAGAGAACTGGAATTCAGTATTTTGGATGATATTTCCCCTCTTTTGGTGGGAATGACAAGTAGGTTGAAGAATTCATGGACCTGGTGGAAGGGAGAGGGGATGAATTGTGGGAACAGCATTAGTATATATATATTATCATCTAAATTAGTAAAATTAGATATCCAGTGGAAATTTGCTGTATGATTCAGGGAGCTCAAATCTGGCGTTCTATGAAAACCAGGGTGGGATCCTGGTGGGATCCACAGAGGGGTGAGATAAGTTGGGAGGGGGGAGGGAGGCTCAAGAGGGAGGAGACAAATGTATACCTATGGTTGATTCATGTTGATATATGGCAGAAACCAATGCAATATTGTAAGGCAATTATCCTCCAATTAAAAATAAATAAATTAAAAAAAAAAGAATTCTCAGTCTTAGAGCTAAGATCTAGGGTGTTTGTAAGATAAACATGATAGTAATGGTTATGATTAAATATTTCATGGTTGAATTAATGGCAATTATAGATACTGAACCATTAATACTAACAAGGCCAGAAGAGAAAACTATACATTTAACTTCATCAATAATTATTAAAACTTCTTAAGTTTGCATAATGTATTAATTATAATAATTATGCACTCAACTGAAAGTATCACATAAACTTTACATTTAACAATTATCATAGTAAATTCTATAAACCTAATGTCAATCTTTAGATTTTTCATCCCCTGTGGAATGATGGTAATTTATTATTAGTGGTAGTATTATAGTAGAGGCAATATTGTTATTATTATCACTTACTATTATTAAACACCTCCAGAATGAGTTCTGACTTGTCATTGTGTTGTTTTTATTGTTTAGCCACTAAGCTGTGTCCAACTGTTTTGCAACAACCATGGACTGTAGCTTGCCAAGATCCTCTGTCCATGGGATTTCCCTGACAGGAATACTGGAGTATGTGGCCCTTTCCTTCTCCAGGGGATCTTCCCAACCCAGGGATGGAACCTGCATCTCCTGCATTGCAGGAGGATTCTTTACCACTGAGCCTCCAGGGAAGCCCTTCTTAAATATGTCCATCTAAATACTGGACTAAAATGATTCTCAGACCATTTATCATTGTTCTTCTTTAGTGGTGGCATTTCATGCTCCTTTCCTTTCTTTTTTTTTTTTTTGACATCTACAGATACATACGCAGGTAAATTCTTGACCACATGACTGGACTTTGAACCTATCACTTTCTTTCTTGGCATCCTTTGGTTCATTTGTTTAACAGACTTTTTGATCTGCTGCTTTAACCTAGCCTTGTATTTTTTATATATTCCTCGATTTTGGCTTCCCTACCTGCTTCTGATTCAAAGAATTTTCTTTCTTTCTTTTTTTTTTGGAAATCAAATCTTTCTTCATTCCTCAGGGTTTTCATAATTCCTCTTTTCCCAGAAGCTCACTCTGCAGTTATCACTGATAAAATGAACTACAAAGATTTAAGTGCCTACTGTGTGCCCAGTAGTGAGATAAGTGATATATATACACAAATGAAAAGCTTACAGTATTCTTCTGCCACCCTCAGCATAACAGACTCCCCGATTCTAATGAGCTATGTGTTTGGTAACAGATTTCATCATTTCACTAGTTGCCAAGTGTCTTATGCTTCTACCTACCAACAAACCAGTTTTTCTTTACTATATGCTAGCAATAATTGTCTCCAGTGTCAATCACTTTATCTTGAATCACTAACTACATGGTATTGTTATTACTATAATTATTGCTATTGTATGTCATTTCTGAATGCAGAGGGGAATTCTGAAGAAGGAATATTTTGAAAAGAATGGTACTGACACTTTCACTAAAAGGAAATGAATTATGCTAAATGTGAATCAGAAATTTTGAGTCACAAAAAAAGGAACAAATTTTTCCATGTGTGTGCCTTGTTAGAATTTTTCTTGCTGGTAATTATAGTATCATTCTTTTTTTGAGCTGCCTCAGAATCAATAAGATGAACCCCATGAGTATAAAGTCCTCTCCCTGTTGCTGGCCAGGTAAATTGAAGTGATCCAGGTACACAGAAGTCACTCCAGCACAAACCAGACCCTAGACTCTTAAATTTTCAGAGTCCACTCAGAGCTAAAAGACCTGAAGAGAATTCACTGAAGGTCGTAATATTTTGCCATTTGACAAAATGCACACTCTCTAGGAATGTGATTTTTCAATTAGGACATTCATACTGATGATATGAAAATGACAGCAAGAGTGAAGGAGTGAGAGAGGGAGAGAGAGAAAGCGTATTAAGTTCTAGGTGTTTTTAGGAACATTTATGGCTCACCCAGTACTAATTATAATATGATTTCAAATGTGTTAAGTTAACATTTCATGAAGTCCTTTTCATATGCCAGCCTTCGCAGGTCTTATTTTTGCTTCCTGCATATTTTCAGGCACTGAGATAAGTAGTTCATATTGCTTCTTTTCTTTTTATAACTTTTTAAGTTTGTATGCACTCAAACATTATTTCTTAACTGGATCTGTATAGCTCCCCTTCCCTCTTTAAGCTCAGATATTTTAATTGTACCATTTCCAATATATTCATAATACAAATAACATATGAAATGTGTCAGTCTTCACATTGAATTTATAAATAAGTCTGGTCATAGTCAAATAATTTCACACATTGCCCAGCATAAACGTCAATTTAAAATATGAAGCTCATAAATAAAATGAAAACTGTTACCCAGTGGATCTAAAAACAGTTATTATGTCAGAGTTAATCTTTGCATCAGCTTATGGTCTTCCTACACACTGCTTTAAATGTGAAACCCTAAATGCCAAGGGTCCAGCATAATAAACCTTACTATGTTAATTCATTTGCAAATTTAAATTGGGAAAACATCATCATCTACTGGAATAAAATTTTACCTGGGAAAGATAATTGAATATTTGTAAAGGATGAAAAGTAACATGAGATGATGCATTTTCATTGAAAAATAACCTACACTGTCATGATTTTTTGTTCCACATAAATCATGGAAGCATAATCACAGCCTACTGACTCTTTTTAAGAACTGGGAAGATGTGATGGGTCCTAGACTTGGAATCAAACCAGTGACACCTGATACTCACTGTACAAAGTATGTTAAACACAAGCGGGAAACTGGAATATACCAATAGATATTCAATTTACAAAGGGATCTGCAGGGCAGGTACATATTTTCAAGGCTACATTCGCCCAAGGAAAAGCAGAAATAAATACACTTTGTTGCCACCACTGACTTTGCATTCCCCATGAAGGAAAAGATATGCTCATTTTTAGGTGGGGAGTTGCCTATGTGACAACCCTGAATGGCCTCACATAATGGGTGTATAATTGTTTTTACCAAAAGCCTTTAATTTTTATTGGTCTTACTTATTTATTTATATAATAAGTGCTACATTTAAAAAGTTACATCAATACTGAATTTCCTACATAGGATTGCTCCCATGGCATTTGCAGAAAGTCTATATTTTGTAATTGTTTGGAAGTACCTGGATGTCTCGCTTAACATTTCAAATTATTATAGACAGTATGGTACTGGCTCAAATTATTATAGTATAATTAGTTGGAACAATTTTTGTTATACAAATTTACAAAGTTACTTTGATTTTTAATAGCTATGAAATTGTTTTATTTTTGTTATTTTAGTGATGGTGGTATTTCATATCACCTATTTAGATAATTGTATAACTATTATTTTCTTGAATTGGAGAATTTCACCAGATTGTCCTCAAAAGTTGTAAATTATTAACTTTGCCTAAAATATAATCCTTCTCCAAAATACCCACTTAAGTTTCTTTCTCTAAGTTCTAATTACTTTTGTGCCTCAATATCCTTATCAGAAAATGACATAAACTTAGTTTATCTTTTTGTGTGTGTGTGAGTTAATGTATGTGAAGAATTTAGGATGGTAAGTAGTTTAAGTGTTGTTTTAAAACTACTTCATGACAGTACAAGCTCTCAGTGCTACGGCTGGGTGAAAAGGTTGGAACTACTGGAAGTATTTTTGAAAGTACACTTTAAGCTTAATTCCATTGGTGGTGGGAAATGTTGAAGGTAGGAAGAGAGTCACAATGATTTAGCCTTCAAATAATGATGTAAAGGGCAATCCAGTCAACCAGGCAAGGATCATGAACAGCATTCTGCCTGGATTTGGGATTGAGGAGTATGACAAGTGATCCAGAACATTTAGTGCCTTGGATTTAAGATATTTGATTTTCAAGAAAATTTTGATTTCAGATGAAAGCAGAGTGGTTTTCTAGAATCACTGTGATTGAATTCATATGGACTGTGTGATTAATTTTTGATTGATTTTACATCATTAATTCTAAAAATGCTTGCAATTCTAAAGGAATGATTCTCAAATTCTCGACCTTAAAATCCTGCCCTCAGAATCACCTGATGAGATACTTGCATTGAATCAAAATTTCTTGGGTTGAACTAAAAAATCTTTTGAAGTTACCCCAAGTAATCCTACGGCACACTGAAATCTGAGAAAGAAAATTATCCTTTAGGAACACACAGTATACCCAATTATTTTCTCTCTAGAGATCATATAACTTTTTTTCAGATGTTTAAGAATTTTGCAAAAAGTGATTACAGAAATTCTACTTACTCTTCTATATTCCTGGAAATCTCAACAGGAAAATTTTTTAGTAAACTGTTAAGAAAATCATGTTCAATACCTAAAATGGAGTCTCCTCATTTGCCAGCAATAGTCACTTATAGAAATAAACCAAATGCTCTGATCTCACTCAAAGGAATTAATCTCTCTTAATGTTTTCTTCAGTCAGGTAGATAAGACAAAATGTGGAGAACTAAGAGAGTTATTAATCTTTTGCCATATTCATTTATTATTCAAACAAAAAAAGCGATTAAGATCTTCAGTCTAAAAACAATTGACCTATCAGAGTCTTAACAGTATCTTCAAGTAAGTGCCCTTTTATGTGGAATGAAATTACATTGTGTCTTAAAAAATCTTTGTTTTAAAATATCTTTCTCTGATAAATTATGTGACTATAAAACTCTATTATATAATATTTTCCACATTTTGAAATGTAAGTATGTATTTCTGTAGCTTTTGAGTTAACTTAAAATGTTATTAGAAACCAAAGGGCTTTTTTTAACACTCTTGATTTGAGAAAATAATATATACATGTATACGGGCTTCCCTGGTGGCTCAGATGGTGAAGAATCTGCCTGCAATGCAGGAGACCTGGGTTCAATCCCTGGGTTGGGAAGGTCCCCTGGAGGAAGACATGGCAACCCACTCTAGTATTATAGCCTGGAGAATCCCCATGGACAGAGGAACCAGGTAGGCTACAGTCCACAGGGTTGCAGAGTTGGACATGAGTGAGTAACTAAGAACAGCACATACATGCATATGTACAAATATACACATACATGCAGATATGTTACTCACTATATCATAATATGAGAACAATGTATAATATGAACAGAATGATATAATACAGGAAAATGAAAACAAAATTAAGTATCTTTTTCTTTCTGAATTTAGGTTTTAATTATAGGACAGAAATTTGACCTATTTGGTAATGATTAAAGGCTTTATATAGTGTTTAACATAATTTTTAACTCAAATTTTAAATGTGGATATTCTATAAAAATGTGGAGTTTTAGGATGAGCAGTATGCTCCGTGTCTCACTCTATAACTCAGGCAAATAACTTTAGGAAAATCACTTTAAATGTTCAGATTTAATGCTAACCAAAAATTAAAGAACTTTGATAATGATTTCTAAGGTTCATGCCAGGTTAAAATTGAGGAATCTTTCATTCTAATTCTGATTTCCAATGGTGAGAGACAAGTTGACAATTTTAGCATAGTGAAGAAATACACATTTTATGACAATAAAGAACTGTTAAACACATAAGAAACCTAATAACATGTATCATACCCTATTAAGAGTACTCATTTAAATATTTTAAAGAATTATTGATGGTTCTTTTTACTGCCGCATATTTATATATTTTTCGAATGCCTTAAACTAACACACTAAATAAAGCAAAGCTTTTTTTGCTGTGTTAGGTCTAGGTCATGATGAACATTTATTCTTATATAATACAAAGTATTTTCATTTTTTAAATGGGGCTTCCCTGATAGTTCAGATGGTAAAGAATCTGCCTGCAGTGTGGGAGACCCAGGTTTGATCCCTGGGTCAGGAAGTTCCTGCGGAGAAGGGAATGAATTACTCCAGTAATGTTGCCTGGAGAATCCTATGGACAGAGGAGCCTGACGGGCTACAGTTTATGGGGTCACAACGAGTTGGACATGATTGAGCAACTAACACCTTCATTTTTTATACATCTTTTCCCAAAGTGTGCTATTAAAAACTTAAAACATTCACAAAGTAAAATAATTGTAAATATTCATATACCTACTACCTAGATTATACATTAATTTTCACAATATTGATTTTATTCTATAGTCCTCCATTTATTGATCTCTCTACACATCTCTCTGTCAGTATTTGTCTTGTAGTTTTTATGGATATGTTAAAGTAATATGCAGTCATTCATACCTATGAGTGAGTTTCAGGGCATGCTGTCCCCCAATATAGCACCTTGGCACACTGAATCTCTTCCGTTGAAGGAGTTTAAGAAAATGGCAGAAGCAGGAAAGTCACTACGACTTTCCTCTTCTCCCTTCTTCTCTGAAAGCGGGAGATAAATCTCCCATATGACATGAACCCTGTCTGTATTAGGAGGTAAAGAGATAGCCTTACCACCAGAGACAGGGAATTTAGAACTGCAAAGGTTCTGTAAACCTTGTTACTTTCCCATGATATCCTACCCGTGGTCCCAAATCCTTTGTCTTGGCAATTCTTTACATACTTTTTGTTTGTTTGTCTAAAAAGTATAAACTTCCTGCTCTTGTTCCTTTCTGAGGGTCTTCATTCCTCTGTGGAGGTTCTCATGTACATGTAAAAATTCACTAAACTTGTATGCTCTCCTCCTGCTGATCTGTCCTCTATCGGTTTAACTCTTAGGCCCAGCCAAAGTTCCACAGAGGGGAGAGGAGAAATTTTCATCCCCTATATCCCCATCATCTTGCCACTGTGCTCAGTTACTCAGTCAGGTCTGACTCTTTGTGACCCTACGAACAATAAGCCACCAGGCTCCTCTGTCCATGGATTTTCCAAGCAAGAATACTTGGAAGTAGGTTGCCACTTCCTATTCCAGGGAATCTGCCCAACCCTGGGATAGAACCTACATCCCCTGGATCTCCTGCCCTGGCAGGCATTATCTTTACCATCGTGCCACCTGGGANGTGTTTTCTTTCCTTCCTTCCTTTCTTTCTTCTTTGTCCCGGTAGCTTTGGGGTTTATCACATAATTATAATATTAGGAGGATAAACCAAATAAATATGAATGTCGCTAACCAAAGGGGGTGATACAGTCTTTGGACTTAGCCATATTTCTTTTACCTCTTTGAATAAATGTGGTAAAATGAGATAACGTGATATAGCTGGACACTGAAACAAAGCTCTATGAGAAAGTGAAAGTTGCTCAGTCATGTCTGACTTTGCAATCCCATGGACTATTCATGAGATTGTGCAGAATATTGGAGTGGGTAGGCTTTACCTTTTCCAGGGGACCCTCCTACCCAGGAACTGAACCCAGGTCTCCCGCATGAGTAAAACTGAAACATCAAGATTTCTAAGCAATTATTTTATAATAAAAACAAAGCTCTATGGTCCTTATTAAATAATTGCTTAAAAATCTTGGTGTTTCAATTTTATTCAGAGGTTAGAAGCAGTAAAGAATGACTTAAATGCTTCCAACTAAGATGCAGGGGATTATCTTAATGGAGTATGGTTAAGATGTTTCATTTTTATAAGAAGGAAGATCTAGTCACTGGATAAAAGAGGGGGTTTATTTACATTTGTGAGATTTTGAATAATGTACCCTGTTTATGATGGTTCAGTATTTGAAACAAATCACAAATAACAGAAGTGCTACTCTAAACATTTTATACTTTGGAAGCATAAATAAGTGCACTAGAGCCAAGAAGCAAACTATCAAAATTAACTGCCTAAAGGATTGAATGAAAAGGCATGTACCTTTTTTCATGGAGTTGCTGAATCGATGACTGGCTCATTTCCCCCTGGTTTATAGAATTTAAAAAGGAGAACAGAATGATAGTTATTAATCTAACTGAAAGTGAGCAGTTCAAAGATTATGAAAGAGTAGAGGGAATATCAATTTTAAAAGATTATTAAAGGTATTTGTCATAAAGTCAAACAAACTCAGATCATGTCACAAGATCTTAAAGATGCCGATCAATGGAAAATCAAGCTGAAGACTTCTTGATGTGAAGAAAAGTTATTATTGCGAAATTAGGCTTAAAAGATGGTTAGGGTGTTTGCTTCTCAATAGATATCTATTGAAGGAATACTATTATCTTGAAGAATAATTTTCATTTATTGAAGTTATTTATTCTAGAACATAAGGGAGAGATACTATCTGTCTCTTTTATGTATATTTATTTCTTTTTTACAGCTCAATGATATGCTTATGATCAAAGAGAGAAAGCTATTGATTTATGAAAAATGGGACATGTTAATTATATTTTATTCAGTAATAAAACTTTCTGTTTCCTACTCTATAAAACTGTTAAAATTGTGTGAGGTATTTTAATAGCCACCAATTTTTTAAAAATAATTCATCTATAAGAGCTAAGAAATGAATGTGAACCTAGGGTATTATGTTTTACACCGTGTGTACATTTGTTAAGAATTTACATATTTTGTTTGTGCTCATTAAAATAAGTCTCTGAACATCAATCTCAAAATACCTTTATTTATTAATACTTATTTTTCTTACTAGAATGTCAACCATGTTAAGGGATTCCCTGGCATCTCAGACAGTAACAAATCTGTGTGCAATGCAAGAGACCTGTGTTCGATATCTGGGTTGGGAAAATCCCCTGGAGAAGGGAATTCCTACACACCCCAGTATTCTTGCTTGGAGAATTCCATGGACAGAAGAGCCTGATGGGCTATAGTTCAGGAGGGTCACAGACAGACACAACTGAGCAACTAACACTTTCACTTCCAACCATGTTATAAGTCTGATATGTCAACTTATGTTGACCTAGCATACACTGGAAAGTTATACGCTGCTTTCAGAAGCATCTGCCCATTGGTCCTTCATATAGTTAAAAGAAGACACAGACTAATCTAGTAAGCAGTCACTTTGGATATCTGATCATCCTCAAGTTACCAAAAAGTCACAGGGGAGACAAGGTAGTACGGCACCTGAATAAACATCATCCACCAATATCTCCCAACGTCATCCCATTTTAGCATCGTGTTTTTTAGTTCTGTTAACTTAGAGAGCAGAGAGGGATTTAACACTTTATTGGTGCTGTTTTTCTTTCCTTTCTTTTTTTGTGAGAAGATGATAATTCCTGCGTTGTCAGAAAGAAATGTGGAATATTTTGATATTGCAGTCATTGTCTGTTGTATTGTAAAGGCTTATCCATAGTTCTTGATACTACAGACCTTTTGTCAGGAAGCTGACCAACACCTGCCTGTGCTGTACGTGGACTTCTTTTCCTAGGTCCTCTATGGACAAAGTGAAAAACATTCGGGGACACTGAAAGTGGAGGTTCTGACTGCTCTGTTTATCAAATTGTGACTCTTTCAAAACATTAAGGTAGCTTAATATAGATCAGTTCAGTTCAGTTCAGTTCAGTCACTCAGTCATGTCCAACTTTTTGTGACCCCATGAATGCAGCATGCCAGGCTTCCCTGTCCATCACCAACTCCTGGAGCTTACTCAAACTCATGTCCACTGACTTGGTGATGCCATCTAACCATCTCATCCTCTATCATCCCCTTCTCCTCCTGCCTTCAATCTTTCCCAGCATCAGGGTCTTTTCAAATAAGTCAGTTCTTCACATCAGGTGGCCAAAGTATTGGAGTTTCAGCTTCACCATCAGTCCTTCCAATTAATATTCAGGACTGATTTCCTTTAGAATGGACTGGTTGAATCTCCTTGCTCTCAAAGGGACTCTCAAGAGTCTTCTTCAACACCACAGTTCAAAAGCATCAAAAGCTGCTAAAACTTACCTAATTCTAGAGCAGAAAATACTTCAGACTCCAATTCTTCAATGAGTAACTGTGACTACTTCTCTAATTTCCTCCAAATCCTCAGAGGCATAGCTGTGTTCTCTTTGCTAATTCTTAGGAAATATAAATCGACTATATATGCAGTAGCTGAAATCTAAATTATATTATTTTTGAAGGGAGTGTCCTGTTTATATCACCACTAAAACTATAATCATTAGGAATGAGGAATTTCTCATCCCTTGTCAGGGAGTCAGGTGTTCTTGGTGCTGCTAATCATAAGCTTTAAGATGTTGAAATATTCTACTTGGGACTTCAAAATCTACTCTATCAAAAAGGATTAATTTGGACCCTTAGATCTCTAAGTTTCTTTCTTTCTCTTTTTAAAAAAATGTTATTTGTTTATTTGTTTGTTTGCAGTGTGTCTTTGTTGCTGCACACGGGCTTTCTCTAGTTGCACGGAGTGGGGGCTACTCTTTATTGCAGTGCATGGGCTTCTCATTGCATAGTTTCTCTTGTTGAAGAGCACAGGCCCTAGGGTGCACAAGGTTCAGGAGTCAAAGCACATGGACTTCAGTAATTGTGGCCCCTGGACTCTAGACCACAGGCTCCATAGCTGTGGAGCATGAACCTAGTTGCTCCAGTGGGATCTTCCAGGACCAGGCAACAAAACCCTGTCTCCTGCATTGGCAGGCAGATTCTTTACCACTGAGCCACAAGGGAAGTCCTCTAAGTTTCTTTCTTAATAAGTGCTCTCCGTTTATTCTTTTCAAGAGAACCATTAATTCATTGAGATTTTACTGAGCATCAGCAATACGTGAACTGTGAACTACCAGATGGTTTTAGAAAAGGCAGAGGAACCAGAGATCAAATTGCAACATCTGCCTGATCATGGAAAAAGCAAGAGAGTTCCAGAAAAACATCTATTTCTGCTTGATTGACTATGCCAAAGCCTTTGACTGTGTGGATCACAATAAACTGTGGAAAATTCTGAAAGTGATGGGCATACCAGACCACCTGACTTGCCTCTTGAGAAATCTGTATGCAGGTCAGGAAGCAACAGTTAGAACTGGACATGGAACAACAGATTGGTTCTAAATAGGAAAAGGAGTACGTCAAGGCTGTATATTGTCACCCTGCTTATTTAACTTCTATGCAGAGTACAGCATGAGAAATGCTGGGCTGGAAGAAGCACAAGCTGGAATCAAGATTGCTGGGAGAAATCTCAATAACCTCAGATATGCAGATGACACCACCCTTATGGCAGAAAGTAAAGAGGAACTAAAAAGCCTCTTGATGAAAGTGAAAGAGGAGAGTGAAAAAGTTGGCTTAAATCTCAACACTCAGAAAA
>SJYQ01000789.1:439774-450737 GCA_006410935.1 Redunca redunca | reverse complement strand
CAAACTACTGCCAAAAAAGTAAAGGCTTGATATTTACTATTGTGAATACAGTAGAAAAGGGCACAGCTTTTCAAAATACACATCATAATATTTTAAAACTATTGCCATTTTTTATGGTAAAACAGTTTCCCAGAAGAACATGTTTAGTTTGATAATTAAAAATTGGAATTAAAAACATCACATACTGTGTATGGAAAAGGGTTTAGAAACATATTTAGCCTCATAAAGTAAGATAGACATTTATACTTCTAAATCTTTCACACAAATGCAGGGCTCTATTTTAACGAAGCATCAGGTAAACAGGGTATAGATTTTTGCCACAAATTACTAAGTTTCTTCTCTACCTGCTATGGGCCAGAAGAGATGCCATTTACTGAGAATATATGCCAGTTTCTACTGCTAAGCAATTTAATATGATTATTTTATTTTGTTATCACAAAATGTTGAAATATGCATTTAGTTGTTTCCTTCAAGGAAGTAAAAAAGTTCAAAACATTTGTGAGCCTGAGACTTGAATTTAATTTATTTGATTATAAGAAGTTGTATTAACCTTACTCCCTGCCTCTTTAGTAATTTATTTATTTAAATAATAATAACTAACCTTAGATGATTTATGAACAATAAATTACATTTTTGGAACTTGCCATGGGTTAATAATTTTTTTATACAAATCTGCAAGTCAGTGATGGCTTCCCCAGTGGCTCAATGGTAAAGAATCCAGCTGCAGCACAAGAGATACAAGGGACACCAGTTCAATCCCTGGGTTGGGAAGACCCCCTGAAGCAGGAAATGGGAACCAATTCCAGGAATCTTGCCTGGAAAATCCCATGGACAGAGAAGCCTGGTGAGCTACAGTGGGTTGCTCAGAGTCAAACATGACTGAGTGGACTAAACAACAAGTCAGTGAAGCTACAAAGCCAAATAGGTTAAGAAATTCAAGAAACCACTGTTTAAAAATAAAAATAGCAAGATTTATNAAAGTTGGCTTAAAGTTCAACATTCAGAAAATGAAGATCATGGCATCTGGTCCCATCACTTCATGGGAAATAGATGGGGAAACAGTGGAAACAGTGTCAGACTTTATTTTTCTGGGCTCCAAAATCACTGCAGATGGTGATTGCAGCCATGAAATTAAAAAACACTTACTCCTTGGAAAGAAAGTTATGACCAACCTAGATAGCATATTAAAAAGCAGAGACATTACTTTGCTAACAAAGGTCCATCTAGTCAAGGCTATGGTTTTTCCTGTGGTCATGTATGGATGTGAGAGTTGGACTGTGAAGAAAGCTGAGTGCAGAAGAATTGATTCGTTTGAACTGTGGTGTTGGAGAAGCCTCTTGAGAGTCCCTTGGACTGCAAGGAGATCCAACCACTCCATTCTAAAGGAGATCAACCCTGGGATTTCTTTGGAAGGAATGATGCTAAAGCTGAAACTCCAGTACTTTGGCCACCTCATGCGAAGAGTTGACTCATTGGAAAAGACTTTGATGCTGGGAGGGATTGAGGGCAGGAGGAGAAGGGGATGACAGAGGATGAGATGGCTGGATGGCATCACTGACTCGATGGACGTGAGTTTGAGTGAACTCCGGGAAAATGATGAGATCACATTACAAGAGAGTGTTGAATGAGACTCCTTTGCATGATAATATTTGGAAAATGCAGTATGCCAAAGATAGGGAAAGAGCACTTAGATAAAATAAATGTACTAACCATAAAACAATACATGCAACTACATCAGAATGAAACATTTATGTTTATTATGGTACAATCATTTTGGAAATTTTTTTTATTATCTTCAAAATTTGAACTTTCCAACATATCTACCCTACAGTTCACCAATTCTTTATTCAGGTATACACTTTCAAAAGATACTTATACATTAATAACTAGGAGATGTGTCCAATATTGTATAGGAGCCATTGTTCATAATGGCAAAAGCCTTGGGAAAATCTATCAACTATTAGGGATAAGCAATTTGTGATATATTCATTCAAATGATGAAATGCTATGGTAGAGGAATTGAGGGATATACACATTGCTATAGTTGAAAAAAGTGAGATTAGTTCTAGAATACATCAGTCAGTTCAGTTCAGTTCAGTCGCTCAGTCATGTCCAACTCTTTGTGACCCCATGAATCACAGCACACCATGCCTTCCTGTCCATCACTATCCCTTGGAGTTCACTCAGACTCACGTCCATCGAGTCCGTGATGCCATCCAGCCATCTCATCCTCGGTCGTCCCCTTCTCCTCCTGCCCCTGATCCCTCCCAGCATCAAGGTCTTTTCCAATGAGTCAACTCTTCACATGAGGTGGCCAAAGTACTGGAGTTTCAGCTTTAGCATCATTCCTTCCAAAGAAATCCCAGGGTTGACCTCCTTTAGAATGGACTGGTTGGATTTCCTTGCAGTCCAAGGGACTCTCAAGAGTCTTCTCCAACACCACAGTTCAAAAGCATCAATTCTTCAGCGCTCAGCTTTCTTCACAGTACATAGTATAATCTAAATTTTATAAAGTCCACAAAAGCAAAATTAATGAACATATTGTTAAAAACTTGAATAATAATATTTAAATGTGAACTTTAAAAATAAAAATCAGTGAAAAAATCAGACAAATAAAATCTCAAAAATTTAAAATCAAATAAAAGCTGATTATGCAATAGCATGTCTAGCCATATTGAAGCCTGAGGCAAAGACATATCTTTAAAATGTAAGTTAGATCCTACATTGGTAAATCTCACCCCTCCCTTTTAAAAAATAAGTCAGTAGTATCAAGTAAATTTTAAACTGAGACAGCAAACTTGAGTCCATTATAAAGAAATGCTTGTATATGTGCACAAAGGTAGATGTGCAGACTTTCTTTGGAGTAACTATTCTTTGATGCAAAATAAATTATGCTACATAAAACCAATAAATTATGATATATAAAATAATACCCATAGATTATTTAAAAATAAAGTCTAAATATGAGTTATATTGTCCTGTATTTATTTTTAGTTTATACATATACAGAAAAATTGGGCTTCCCAGGTGGTGCTAGTGGTAAAGACCCCACCTGCCATTGCAAGTGATGTAAGAGACGCACTTTCAATTCCTGGATTGGGAAGATCCCATGGAGGAGGGCATGGCAACCCACTTGAATATTGCCAGGAGAATTCCCTGGACAGAGGAGCCTGGTGGGTCACATAGAGTCTATAGGGTCTATAGAGTCAGAGGGTCACAAAGAGTCAGACATGACTGAAGAGCCTTAGCATGACCCAGCACACAGCATAGAAAAGTTAACTAGGAAAATCTATTTCAAAATTTAAATAGCCATTACCTTTGGGGAAAGACTGACGAAGAGTAGGGAAGAGGGTTATTGCCATTCTCAGTGACTCAAATGTTAGAACTTTTTACAAGACCAACACATTACTTGGTAGTTAAAAAGAATAACCCTAAATTAGCATTATTAGAAATAATGTAACAGAAACTGCAAAACATGATTGCAATTAGGGATACTGAATTAGAAATAGTATTTTTCTTTTGCTGAATATTTGTGATCAAATGACATTTCATAAAACATTTCAAAAACATTATTTACTAAACCCACATTTTACCAGGTTCAGTTCTATAGTAGAGAAATTCAAGACAGCTTTTGGCTAGTTGACTCTTAAAAAGTGAATCAAAACTATTCTAAAGTGTTTGGATGTATTTAATACCTTTGACAGAGGTCTAAATTCTGGCCCAGGAGGTGAGTCCCTTCACTCTCTGCCACGATTTGCACATCTGTGTTGTTAATGAAATTAAACATATCCATGAGAAGCACCATTTTCATTATTTTAATAAATCAAGCTTTTTGCACATCATCATTTTCCCTCTTAATTATTTCAGTCAAAGAAGTCAGAGTCCTAAATATGAGGAGCAAAAAAATCCCAGTGAAGTATTTTCATAATATTATTTACTTTAGATGAATGCATTTATAATTTCAACTGTTCCTTTAAGCTAATAGTAACAATCTCATAAATTCATATTTCAGTTTAAATTCTAGAGGTTGCATTGATACACTTTTAATAAAATAGAGGAAAATATATAAAGATATAATTGGGAGAAAATAACATGAGATTTCATAATAAGAAGTCATTTTATTCACCTAAGTTTTCTTTTAGGAAAGGAGTATATTTAAGCAAGTGATGTAGGAAAGGAGTTCCTAGTTTAAATGTGTGCTAGAAATGTGTAGGGTGCCAGCTGTTTTGCATATATGGGAAGAAGAACATGTTTGTTTCTAAAGCAAGTTAGAGAGAAAAATAAGTAGGAGAGGAAATGGAAATTGAATTGATGAGACCAGAAAAACCATAAGCTATATGATACAATCATATTCAAAGTTACTTATCCCAGGGGCATAAAAGCATTCAATAAAATTATCCAAGTAACTTCTTTGGGGGGATTTTTGATAGGGCTGACACTTTATCCAGATTGATTTGGGGTAGAAGAGAGGCAGGAAATGCTTATTGATGAAAAAAATATCAATGAAGAAAAACGAGATTTCCTAGAATTCAAAGAATTTACAAGAGTGTGCAATGTCAATTGACATCAAGTTTAACTAGCTCTCCAAAGGCCAGAGGTTCTCAGTTAGTACTTGAGTTTTTACGCTAGTAAAAAACTTTTATATATTATATACATACATGATTTTCCATCTTCCTAGCACTGGATAATTCCAAAATAATATGTCCATATATAATTAAAATAATTACATGATTCCTGGCCATCCCCAAACATACTTAGTATACAAATATAAGTAATTGTTAGCTGAAGTCTACGAAGCCACACAGTAACAAATAAATCCAGATAAAACTGAGGTGAAAGTGAAAGTCACTTAGTCACGTCTGATTCTGTGAATGTCTATGAGTTGATTTGCTCTTTCCTGAGGAGCTTCAGCATCAGTCCTCCCAATGAAGATTCAGGACTGACTTCCTTTAGGATGGACTGGCTGGATCTCCTTGCAGTCCAAGGGACTCTCAAGAGTCTTCTCCAACACCATGGTTCAAAAGCATCAGTTCTTCGACACTCAGCTTTCTTTACAGTCCAACTCTCACATCCATACATGACCACTGGAGAAACCATAGCCTTGACTAGACTGACCTTTGTTGGCAAAGTAATGTCTCTGCTTTTTAATAAGCTGTCTAGGTTGGTCATAGCTTTTCTTCCAAGGAGCAAGTGTCTTTTAATTTCATTGCTGCAGTCACCATCTGCAGTGATTTTGGAGCCCAAGAAAATAAAGTCTGTCACTGTTTCCACTGTTTCCCCATCTATTTCCCATGAAGTGATGGCGCTGGTGATGGGACAGTGTGTAAAACTGTTTTACACAGTGTCAACACAATAAGTAGTCAGCAAGCACCTATTAAGTGTTTGGCTAAGTTAGAGCTGATATACCCAGTCTATGAAGTCATCTTTTCCTATTTCTCTATGTTAGAGGCAGCCGAACAGTTTTTAAAATATCATGTGTGCTTAGTCCCTCAGCCGTGTCTGACTCTTTGTGACCCTATGGACTGTAGCCCTCCAGGCTCCTCTGTCCATTGGGATTCTCCAGGCAAGAATTCTGGAGTGGGTTGCCATGCCCTCCTCCAGGGGATATTCTGAACCCAGGGATCAAACCAAGGTCCCCCATGTTGCAGGGAGATTCTTGACCATTTGAGCCACCAGGGAAGCCCATCGAAGTATCATACTAAAAATACAGTTTTGTTATATACCTTTGTTTATTTACATATTTATCTCTCATCTTATCTTTCTATCTTCATTGTGTTTATCTATCATGTATTATCATATTCCCTTTTTAATATTCTATTGTTTATCCATATACCTATTCACCATTTATCTATGTAAATTATATAACTCCAGTCTTCATCTGTTCATACTCATTTTACCTTTTCCAGATTCCCAAGAGGTGACCCTGGCTGGTCTCAGGCTCATATTTCCATGTCCATCCAGCTTCATGCCAACAAATATAGCAAAAAGGAAAGGAGGCCAGGGAACAAATAAAAAAGTTTAGCTGCGAAACATTTTCCTTGATCTTATTCTCTGTATTTGGAGTGAAGTTTATGTTGATAGCATTTACTTCAACAGCAAAGACTGTTTTGTTTCTTTTTACTCAATTGCTAAACTTGGATAGGAAAGGAAAAACTGTACCTCTTATTTTTTCCCCAGACTATAAAGCTTGAATAAAGTTTAATACTCATAGGCATAGATCGAGGGCTGGCCAGCTGTTCCCTGCAGATGGATAGTTGTAATGACTCCCTGGGTTCCGTCACCCTAAAACATACTTTAAAAAAATGTCGTCATGTGAACATAGCACCTGCCCTATCACATATGTCTCCAGGCATCTGGAATGCAGCATAACCAAGACCTTGACTCAATGTTTTATTTACTCCAGTTTTGCTGCAAGGAGGAGAAGGCAACGGTACCCAACTCCAGTACTCTTGCCTGGAGAATCCCAGGGATGGGGGAGCCTGGTGGGCTGCTGTCTATGGGATCGCGCAGAGTTGGACATGACTAAAGCGACTTAGCAGCAGCAGCAGCTGCAAGGAACTTAAAAAATCTCTCAAAAATCATCTCAAAGATATCATGACCCATACAAAGAGCTAAAATAATATTTATATCTTAATAACACTAAGTATATAAATAATACTTGTGATGTTTTTAAAAAGAGGGTACTTTATATTTTTCAAGGGTATTCTAGGCTCTGAAATAAATTTGCATTATCTCTTTGCATATTTTTTCTTTAATTTCATGAAACATGGCTAAATGTACTTCATATAAACTTTTTGACTTCTCAAGAAAATATCAGAATGGTGCAGCTATTGACTACTTTAACACTTCAATATAATATAATTTTTGAGGACAGGGAATGCTATAAAACATGCTAGAAACAGATATAATATACCTGAAATCTTATTAGTTTTAGTTTGTGCAATTATATATGTGTGTGTCTGTTAGTCTCTCAGTCCTGTCTGATTCTTTGTGACCCCATGGACTGTAGCCTGCCAGACTCCTCTGTCCGTGGAATTCTCCAGGCAAGAATACTGGAATGGGTACCCATTTCCTTCTCCAGGGGATCTTCCCAACCTAGGGACTGAACCTGGGTCTCCTGCACTGCAGGTGGGTTCTTTACTGTCTGAACTAGCAGGGAAGCCCAATTATATATGTATTGGTGAAGTATACAATGGGGATATCTGGCATTTATATACAAATTAAGCAATACAGAATTTCTGATGCATTCTTACTATTTCCGTAGCACAAAGCATACTACAACATTTCAACATGATTTAAAGGAAGTGTAGTTTTAATTCTTTGAATAAAAAAAAAATCAGATAGCTAAAAATTAGCTTAACCTATTGATCACATTACTTTAAAAAAGAAACCCTCAAAATTATCCTAAAATGTCTTGTATCTGTAATGTACATTTTTTTGTTTCAAAAATAAACTCTCAAAAATGTATTTTTGATTTTTCATTAATGAGCTTTCTTTCGGTTCAAAGGAAACATTGGTAGTAGCATAAACATCTGAAAGTACAACAGCCATTATAAAGTAGTGTTTGCTGCTACTACAGTTGTAGTTAAAATAGATGTTTGTCAGCTTCATACTAATGAATTAGCAATAAATACCATGTATTGTATTCTTGTACAATGAATTCATGTATGAATTTATGAATGAATGTATGTATGAAGCCCTGTATGTCCCAGGGCTTCCCTGGTTGCTCAGACAGCAGAGAATCTGCCTGGAATGTGGGAGATCTGGGTTTGATCCCTGGGTTTGGAAGATTCTCTGGAGGAGGGCATGGCAACCCACTCCAGTATTCTTGCCTGGAGAATCCTCATGGAGAGAGGAGCCTGTTGGGTTATAGTCCATGGGGTCACAAAGTGTCAGGCATGAAGAAGCGACTAAGCACAGCACAGCATGTATTATAACTCTAGGAAGGAATATATTATTGTCTAGTACAGATACATACATGTGATACAAACCATGTGCTTGAGACAAAAAAAATACTGCAAATCACACTCGCTATATAGTAATACACTCTTGGCAACAGTGTCGCAACTAGAAAATGACACTTGTCTCAACAGTTACCTTCCATGAAACACTCCTACTTCCATCAGTTTTATTTCAACCAATCACCATATTCTGTAGATGGCTGTGCTGATATTATAATCCTTTTTCTCTTTCTAGTCAAAATGTTTTATATTTTTTGCATTTTATTAATTTCCTGCTTTGGGAGTAATTTTGCTGTCAATTCATGAGAAGTTTGAAGTGTCATGAAATATCTAGAAAGTATAGTACTAACAATTAAAATTTAACCAGAAGTACCTCTGACAGTATCATTTGAATGTGCATTCTTTTCATATAATGTAAGTGAAGGCAAAGGGAAAAATCTGTAAAATGAATAGTTTTGACAGTAAATATACCCACTATATAGCACATAATGATATATGTCATAGTAGTAGCTTCTGTAACATACAAATACATTGGAAAATAAAATGCACAGAGACATGAAGCTATTAGATCATGCAGACTTCCTTTTTCATGTTAGCATGTAAAATGTTATTTCATGTTAGTATATCAGCCTTATCTAGCAAAAGCTCTGATGTATAAAAAAGCATTGCTAACAGATCTGTCACCCTCTGTCCTTCCTTTTTACTTTGCATATACATCTCACAATTCTCTAAAGGGACATCTCACAATTCTCTGAAGGGCTTGTCTCTTCATTTAGCCCTTCGTGAAATCCCTGAGCTGCCTTTTTCATCTGGTGCCTCTGTGCACAATTGTGACTACTTTATCTTTCATCTCACCTGATAGGTGAGGCTTCCTCAAATTCCAGGTACTGTTAGAGGATTTGAGGAATGCTCTGTGAGAAGGAAATCACGAGAGAACAGAAGGATATACTGCTCTCAAGAGAAGTCACTGCAGAAAAAAATCAATCACGTGAATTAAGAGCTTTTGATGAATAAATAATTCATATGCACTAAATTAATTAACCAATTTCCAAGATAGGCTTAGTATAGCGTTCCAGAGTTAGCTAGCATTGCATCAATCGAAACGTAATCATTTAGTTTTGCTTTATACGATTTTCAAATACAAAATGACTGTGCCGATTGAGGACTACCATCTAAGAGGCTGTAACAGCCAAAACCAGGTGGTTGGGAAGTTGCTTTCCAAGGCACAAACCAAAGACTAAAACAAGTATTTCTTCCTAAACCACTATGACCACGTATTTAATAGTGTTGACATTTACATAAATGGATTGCAGTGTAGTTGTCGAACATATACTAGGATGATTCCATAATCCTGTTTTAATTAGATGGATGTTGTGAGTATAGAAAAATCACAAGCTGCACTCCCTGTGGTGATGCCATACTGGCAAGGAATCAATCACCACGGCTCTGGTTGCCATAGAAACTGATAGCTCCTGCACCACCATTAAGTGGCAAATGATTGGTGGTGTACTCATAACACAGGGAGAGCAATGAGTTTTTCTATCCTGTCCAGCAGCTGTGCCAGAGAGTTAATTAAAAGCAGAGAACATGAAATAAATCTAAATCTGTGAAGAAATGAAATGTACAGTACAAATTGAATTCCCGTGTCGAACAGGAATTAATATGCAGCGCAAACCACAGAGCTGCCTGAACAAGCAGCAACTGGGAATCTTGGGAAATGTTGCCTCTGAGGTGGTTAGAGCTGAAATGTGGAGAGGGCACCTCCTTATCTTATTACCTAAACAAGCACTTTGTTCAGCATTTGTGTGGACTGATGCATGCAAATTGCAGCCTCAAATGTTAAGAGTTCCCATTTCTAAGCAGGAAGGACAAAGCTTAACTAAGATTTAATTAACAAACTGTTAGCAACTGCAGTTTATCAGCTGTGAACACAATGTAAGTAAATGTTTCTACTCCTGTACTAGAATTCACCAGACAACCTCTGTGAAAGTCAATGTGTTTTTATTGATAAGCCACATATACAGCATTCATATATCAAATATTGTGAGTCGAGGAGCAAACATCTGAAATGCTTTCCTAGGAAATAAGAGAAGCTTGACATAGAAATAAAGTTTCTTTTCTTTTTTCCATAGAATGAGCTACAACAGATCAGGCATGAAATATTTAACTAGAGAGTATCACGGTTTCTTGGTTCAGTCCACACTCATTCTATGACTTCAGTGTTACCATTTGGAAAAGCTTAGTATTCCAGTAACCTATTCTCTGTTTGAAGCCAACCAATCCCACTGGGCAAGTAGAACAACCAGGGGCCACACCATGTATCTGTACAGCTGCCAAATATGCATGTTTATATGAGTTAAAGAAAAGAATAACATTTTAAATCATGCACTTCCCTCTTCTCCCCTCAACTAGGACAAAATCAGGAAGTGAGCACGGCTGGCTACAGAAGAGCAAAAACTGGGAAACTTCAGCAATTATATCATTATGATGCATTTATATACACTTAATGCCCATTTAATGAACTGCTAGAGTTTTTCTTTTATCAAGATGTATTTTTATCTGGTTCTCTATTTCTAACAGCAATTGGAATGCTCATCTAAGAAGAATTTACTTAATTCTTTCAATCACCCACTTTAAGTATATTTTCCAGTGTGGAAAAAAACAGGAAACAAACACCATGCCTCTATACTTATTTATGATGGATTCACCTATATGAATCAGATTTTCATATATAGTTAAGAACTACATGGAAAATTCTGACAGAGATGGGAATACCAGACCACCTGACCTGCCTCTTGAGAAATCTATATGCAGGCCAGGAAGCAACAGTTAGAACTGGACATGGAACAACAGACTGGTTCCAAACAAAAAAGGAGTATGTCAAGGCTGTATATTGTCACCCTGCTTATTTAACTTATATGCAGAGTACAGCATGAGAAACGCTGGGCTGGAAGACACACAAGCTGGAATCAAGATTGCTGGGAGAAATATCAATAACCTCA
>SJYQ01000789.1:405075-439434 GCA_006410935.1 Redunca redunca | reverse complement strand
GCCGAAGAATTGATGCTTTTGAACCATGGTGTTGGAGAAGACTCTTGAGAGTCCCTTGGACTGCAAGGAGATCCAACCAGTCCATTCTAAAAGAGATCAACCCTGGGGTGTTCTTTGGAAGGAATGATGCTGAAGCTGAAACTCCTGTACTTTGGTCACTTCATGCGAAGAGTTGACTCATTGGAAAAGACCTTGATGCTGGGAGGGATCAGGGGCAGGAGGAGAAAGGGACAACAGAGGATGAGATGGCTGGATGGCATCACTGACTCGATGGACATGAGTCTGAGTGAACTCTGGGAGTTGGCGATGGACAGGGAGGCCTGGCGTGCTGCGATTCATGGGGTCGCAAAGAGTCAGACACGACTGAGTGACTGAACTGAACTGAACTAAGAACTACTTGGTTTGAAATATATACATATATATATATATGTACATGGCATAGGGAGCAAAGTTCTGAAGTAGCTTTTTCAAAATAA
Organism: Redunca redunca; assembly: GCA_006410935.1. Taxonomy (NCBI): domain Eukaryota; kingdom Metazoa; phylum Chordata; class Mammalia; order Artiodactyla; family Bovidae; genus Redunca; species Redunca redunca. The sequence goes on along the minus strand of SJYQ01000789.1, from coordinate 438,958 downwards.
ATTTTGTACACTTTGCAGACCATGAAAATGTTTCCAACAACTGGTCAAATCAGTGCTATTTGAAGAGAAAGACTTCAATCTGACACAGGTGAAAGAGATGAATGAAAATGTTATTGAAATAAAGGGAGGAGGAGTTTCCAATATTATTTTCACTTTACCAGTTTTATATAGTCAAGTTAATTATACCACACTTATTATCACCTCTGAGTAGAATCATATATGATCATTAGTAGGAAAACTATCTTCTATTTTCATGGGAGTGAGTATCTGAGTGCATGAAAAGAAGAATTTTTTTGGAAGTATGTAAAGTATCCAGAAATACTGAAATACGTCAGAATATACAAAAGTAAAAGTTTATGTAGTTTATGTGTAAGGCTAGAAATTTGTATGGTAAATATATCTTTTAGTAGACATTTCAAAATGGAGTTCAAAAATGCTAATGCTGATCAAAATATTCCTTTAAATTAACAGATGTAGGAAGTTGCAGGGTAAATGTATACTTTTTCAAATTTCTATCCAGTTAGAACCCATTACATCTGGTGTTAGGGTCATATCATGGGATCTTATGAATCATGAAATAGTAAATTCTGTGGTTAATAACACTATGGATAAATTTCATGAATACATATCCTTTTTCCCATTGTCATTGTCTTGATTTATATCCCTATAATCTCTGATTGGATTTTTACTATTGTTCCTTAACTGATCTCCTTGGAGTACCATTTTCATCGTTATGTGGGGAGGGAATTGATATATATCACTTGATAAAGATTGTATAGGTGTTTTTCTAGAATTGTATTGTGTTTCATTTTACTCACCATACCCAGATGAGAACCAGAGCTCTACAGGAGTGTTTTTATTTGTCAAAACTAGAAAAAAACTAGAAAATTTGAAGAAAGATGAGAGAGAGAGAGATTGAGTGTTGGCTGGCATATTCCCAGAATATGTAAATTCTGATCTAGTGCTTCTGCAAAGCACCGAACATTCAAATTTTTAATAACTTTCAGAAAAGCAAAATTGCTTTAGAAAAAGAGACAAAAATTAAGTCCTAATCAATTCTGACATCTATTGATCTTTCAACCATTTTTATTGATGACCGTTTTATCAGGGGAAAATTATGGTGAAGTTCTATAATTTGTATAATCTTGTTACCCTCTCAGTCAATTTTGTAAACTACTTTGGTGTGACTGAATTTATGAGAATAACAATAAGCAAAGGATCTTTTCTTCATAAAAATATGCATAAATTTGCAAAGAATTCACAATATTTTACTGACTCCTCAGAACCATCCCTGATAAAATAACCCTCTTTATGTACTCTAAGTTACCTGTTTGGCATTCTCAGCATTCCTTCTGACTTGTACTTTGCATCATGTACTTAGTCAAATTTTAGTTGCTATTATTATCATAGTTGTTTATTATAAGTAAGATCCTTTATATAAAGACTTTATTTATAAATATATTTGTATCTATGTATCAGGAAATAAAGCTTTGTTCCTCCTGAAAATTAAATCATATGCATTTTAAAAGAATGGTAAAGTGCAACCATTTAATTTTCAGTTTCAAGTGAAGACTCAAAGTGATTTATGTCCTAGACTAACTTGAAGTACAAGACCACTGTGAAATAAGTACAACATCACTTGCAAAATAAGTTTATAGAAAACTTGTCCTGCAATTCTTACCTCCTCATCACAACAAGGATATATATCAGTTAGGATGTTAAAGGATGATTCCTTGAAAAAAGTTGGTTGTATGTGACCCCATCCCATTAGTGGTTTTCTCCCCTCTCATCTCTATTCAAAATAGAAAAACTTTAAGAAGACCTCTTGGAGAAAGTATAATGTTTCCCCTGATATGTATAAGCAAAAATCAACTGATATTCAACCAAGCTTAGGAAGTCTCAAAGATGAGAGACTGGAAGCCTAATCATTCTCACAATAGAGAAACAGAGAGATGGCCATGTCAGGCCAGATGTTGTTAGAAGAAAGTATTTATGAAAGCTTCTGCTGGACCATAGCTATACTCCATGCAATAGAAAGCTGGTATGGGGCTGTCTTAGAGACTGACACAGAATATCACATAGAGAGGCAAGGAGCAAGATAACCCAGATGTTTCTTAAATGAAAGAATAAATATACTGACCATTATAGATGTTGCCTTTCTCTAGTAAGGTAAGGGTTTTGAAAACCCACAAAATGTCCCACAAGAAAATGAATCATTTCTGAAAAAACTTGTGAGACTCAGAGAGCTTGACATATAATTACAGCTTTAGTCAAGTAAGACATTCTTTGTCCTTCTCTTCTTTTGTCAAGCATCTGTACCTCACCTGATCTTGGTGCTAGATTCACCTATAATATTTGAGGGATCCAAGAAATAGCATATGTTTAAATAGTTCTATGAATTAAAATAAAACACTCTTAGATAAAATAGGCTTTGTTATTTTTACCTGAAAAATATACATCCCTAAATATCCAAGAGACTAGAATTAAATTTAAAATTCTTAACATCATTTTGGTCCAGTGATAGAAACTGGCAGCATGTAGAAAACCCACCATTGGTCTCCTGAAATTTTGGGAAAGCCTGTAACCTCTCCTCTTTTTGCTCCAGCTTCTTTCAGCACTGTAAGAAATCTCACAAACATGCATACAAATACCTGAAACTATATGCCCACATTTCATCCTCATTACTACAGACAACTCGCTCTTGGTCAACCCCCAATCCAAGGCGTGATCACTCCAGCAGATCAGCCCTCTTAGGAAGGCAACCCCTAGGGAAGTGCCCCGAACAGACCAAAGATTCAGGGTTGGCATCATTTGGACAAAGAGTAGCAGGGTCTGGCATATTTTTAGCATAGTGAGGCTAGAGAATGCTGATTCATAAAAAGTATTCCTCTTTGTTTTGCATAATCTCTCCATCCCATGTAGCTGGGCAAGACTAGAAGATAGTCAATAGGAGACACCCTAAAGCATGGAATCCAGGGTAAGCGCTCACATTCCTGCTTAAAGGTAAAACTGTCTGGAAAAATTGATAACTATTAGTAGCATGATGGAGAATAGAAAATACACAAAGACACACACACACACACAGACACACACACACACAAGGCAGAGAAAGCAGAAGCTACCATGCCGTCTCTAGGCTGGGGGCTGGCCTATGGCTTGTGCAAGCTGGTGAGAGGAGTAAACTTTGATAAAATCTAACATATTGATTCCTTTAGGCATTTAAATAGCTCGATTAGACATTTAAATTACTGACTAGAGGACTTTTTATCACCTGGTAGTGATTTGAAATTAATGAGACTTGACCAAAATTCCATTCAGAGGAAAAGAAAGAAATGGCCCCAAAGGAAAACAAAAAGCAAAAGAAAACATGTTGCTTATAAGTGAATTTACAAGTCCTGCTTTTTCAATCTATTTATTACAACTTTGTTCCTATAATCAATGAGGAATTTGTAGCTAATCATGTCTTCATTTTGCTTTGTAGGAATTTCAGTCAAGTATGTATACTGGCTCTTATAGACTATGCTTGCATAGCACCTTTTTCTCCAGTCTTATGTTTTCATCTACATTGTTCAATTCATACTTCTACTTTATTTTGTAGTGCATGTATTTTCATAAACTGGCCAAAAGAATTTATGATAATTATGTGTGTGTGTATGTATATGTATATATATAAATGTGTGTGTGTGTGTGTGTGTGTGTGTGCTGTCCTGTGCTTAGTAGCTCAGTCGTGTCTGACTCATGACCCCATGGACTGTGGCCTGCCAGGCTTCTCTGTCCATGGGGGTTCTCTAGGTGAGCATATTGGAGTGGGTTGCCATGCCCTCCTCCAGGGGATCTTCCTGACTTAGGGATGAAAACTGCATCTCCTGCATTGGCAGGCAGATTCTTTACCACTGCACCACCTGGGAAGCAATATCTCCAAGACATCTCATTAATAAAAACCAGAACAGCAAATGTTAATTGTTGAATCAAAATGTAGAATTAAACACTGGATATCACTCTCTGGTTTCTCATAAATTCTACACAAGTCACATACCCACTTTATGTAAACATGCTCTCTTTCACAAGGATACTAAGATAATTAAAGGCAAAACACTTAAAAATATATATATATACTTTTTTAAAATGAATTGGTTACAAAACAAAGCTAGATCATATCAGAGCAGACTGAAACCAGGGGAGCTGGAGGACACCAGTATTGTCTAAAGCACCTTTCAGGAGGCAAGAAGGATAATGCTATCTAAAGAGATCCCCTTTCATTAACTGGCTGTGTGTGATGGGTAAGACATAAATCCTAGTCAGCATCTTACTTTATTCACTTAGCAGACATATGTTGGGTGCTCGTTCTGTGTCAGTTATAGCAAGTAGACAAAATGACCCTGGCCTCTCCACCACTGAGTGAGGTTAGTGGCAAAGCTGCTTTATAGGCTTGCTACCTATGTACTATACGGGGCCCAGACTCAGGAGGACTCCACATTTGGTTTAATGCTATCTGGTTGCTGTTATGAAATTCTAACCATTTCTGAATAAAGAGAGTTTTCAATTTGTACTGGGCTCTGCCATTTACTGGAGCTGGTCCTGGACAGTGGCTGCACATTCTAAATTTTTGCCAGTCTACAGATTCCCCCAAACACTCTCATGTCTTATTTGGATCTAGCATTCACACTTTTATGCCTGTGAATGGATTTTGGCTTTTTTGTTAAGACACAACTGTGGCCCATTAGTGTGTCCCTATCAGGAATAAAAAAGAACAATTTGAAAATGTACACAAGTCATCTCCTGTGTCAGCAAGACTCCAGAGTGTTTTATGTAAATGATTAGTTTGTAATGTGCTTATGCTTGAGGAGAACAAGTCTCATGGGAGAAAGAATTGTGTAAATTAAAAAAAAAAAGTGAAGTCTGACCTTAGTAACCTGCAGAGATGACACCGTGCATCATTCTTACTTTCCCTTTGAGACTTCTGCTGGGTAGTGCTTTCTAGCTATATCCTTGAGCAGAGAAGCATGAAGCCTTAGAGGACTTTAATTTCTCCTTCACAATTCTCTGCTATTGAGGTTTGTTTGTTTGTTGCCTATTTATTTATTTGCTATTCAGTTCTAACAAACTCAAACTGGGCAGCCACAAAAACTTCAGTCTTATTACCTGCATATGGATTCTTTCCTTGCATGGCCTAACATTTATTTTGGATCCTCAGTGCCTACTCAAGGCAGGGTCTGAAACCTAGAAATTTTTGCCAAGTGACTGAAATAACTTCTCATATTCAGGACTCAGATTAACATTTTACATGTGCCATTTTATAGAATTATATGGCAGAAAGTGAAGAGGAACTAAAGAGCCTCTTGATGAAAGTGAAAGAGGAGAGTGAAAAAGTTGGCTTAAAGCTCAACATTCAGAAAACGAAGATCATGGATTCTGATCTCATCACTTCATGGGAAATAGATGGGGAAACAGTGGAAACAGTGTCAGACTTTATTCTTTTGAGCTCCAAAATCACTGCAGATGGTGATTGCAGCCATGAAATTAAAAGACGCTTACTCCTTGGAAGAAAAGTTATGACCAACCTAGATAGCATATTCAAAAGCAGAGACATTACTTTGCCAACAAAGGTCTGTCTAGTCAAGGCTATGGTTTTTCCAGTGGTCATGTATGGATGTGAGAGTTGGACTGTGAAGAAAGCTGAGCACTGAAGAATTGATGCTTTTGAACTGTGGTGTTGGAGAAGACTCTTGAGAGTCTCATGGACTGCAAGGAAACCCAACCAGTCCATCCTAAAGGAGATCAGCCCTGGGATTTCTTTGGAAGGAATGAGGCTAAAGCTGAAACTCCAGTACTTTGGCTACCTCATGCGAAGAGTTGACTCATTGGAAAAGACTCTGATGCTGGGAGGGATTGGGGGCAGGAGGAGAAGGGGACGACAGAGGATGAGATGGCTGGATGGCATCACTGACTCGATGGACATGAGTCTGAGTGAACTCCGAGAGTTGGTGATGGACAGGGAGGCCTGGCGTGCTGCGATTCATGGGGTCACAAAGAGTCAGACACGACTGAGCGACTGAACTGAACTGAACTGATCCATATCTGTAAACTTTTATAAAATTCACAAAGCTGTGTTTGATCCCTGTAATGCTCTCTTTGATATCATTGCAATGGGTATTTTCTTAGGAATGCAATCTTCATGGTATATCAAGGCCTGTTTGGTAGTTCAGAAACTGCAGCTTCTGTATGGGATCTCAGACATCCACCTTAGACTGCTGTGTCATGTTAAGATGTTCATTTAAAACTTAGCTCAGTCACTGTCCCAGGCAGAGTCCTCTGGAAGCACAGCTGTTATGGAATTTTCGGTGCAAGATGTTTAAAGGGGATTGAAAGTGGTGCAGGGCATGGAAAGAAGCAGGAGTAGTGAGAGGAAGAAGTCACACTGTAATGTGCCTTGACCAACCACAGAGAGCTCTGGAGGAAGTCTCACTTCCGGGTGAAATAGCAGGGCCTGTATATCGTCATCTCATTTTCACCAGGGGCACCTTGCTTTGGGGGTGGGTTTGCCTTTGAGCAAAGTGGTCTTTGCAGCTGAGGCAGACCCTCAATTTGCAGAAAGTTGAAGGCTATCTCCTGACTTCTCTCTGTGTAGCTGGCCAACAAGTTCTTCCTTGAAATGAGACCTGGGTAGTGCATCCCCATGTCTACCACAGATTTTCATCATAATAGCTCCTGGCCTAACTTCTTAGACCAAATGATCAGAATAATTAAATGCAGAAAAACTAAAATTCTGTTGTAAAGTGAAGTGTTCAAAACAGGTGCACTATCATGAAAATTAGACCAGCAATTATATTCTATAGAGCACTACAAAAAAGGTTTCACAATTTATTTCTTTATACTCATTATGTGTCTATTAAACATTGTATTTTCTATTTGCCAACAGTCTGAGTGAAGAAACTTGAATAAAATATTACTGTATCACTAGCAGTGTCATTATTCTCATGATCCTGGGTGACTCTATACAGTCTTTTTATGTTTCAAAATAGAACTGTTGCTGGTTTGTTAATCATGAGGAGATGTGATATTTAATCATCAAAGTCATTATTATTTCTATTATTCTATCACTGTTTTCCTATGCTCCAAAGGGTATTATTTATTACATTTTATAGTTAATTTTTTAAATTGCTCATTTGAGTAATTTTTATATAAAACTTCCAAACACTTTAACAGAATTAACTTTTTTTTTTTCATAATTATATACACTGTACATAGATGAAGTTCCCAGGACAATTTGGGAGGTAAATAAATATTTAAGTGACTAAAATAAAAATGAATAAGTGAATGAATGAGTTGGTAACACCCTGCAACCATCTTCCATAAAGGTATGATCAACTACAGAAATGATGGTACAGTACAACACTGAACATTTAAAATGACTTAAATTCACCAGCTCTCTAAACAGAGAAGACACTCAATAAATGGAATTCACACAGTGTTAAAACACATGAAAAAGGCCAATGTGTGTGTAGAGAGATGCTAACCTTATGCTAAATATGATTTATTAACACACTGCTATTGTAAGAACTAATGCTGGCACAACCTATGAGTTCTCTAATGAAAGCAGAGCATTCTAAAAAAAAAAAAAAAAAGACAATGGTGGTTCCATGTTTCTTTTAATTAATTTGATCATATCTGAGGTCAGTTGCTTTAGTTTTTGACAAATTGAATCAATTTGTAGGATGAAGAGCTATAGGACAATGAGAGAGATGTAAATATATATTTCTTTGGGGCTATCTTCTTAATCTTCTAAAACAAACAAAGAAACAAACCCTGTATGTTGGCCGTATAATTCTAGGAGAATCCCAAAAGAAATACAAAATTCAAAAAACTTACGATAGATCACTGTATGTAAGTTTTCAGCCTAGGAATAAACAATTAAAAAACTAAAGCAATTTACATGGATGATGAAAGGAGAGTGTTCAGTAAGTGAGGATGAGATGCAGTCACTAAAAGTAATGCTTAAAAAAGTTTTACAGGATTTTGAGAAGGCTTGTGATATATTTCAATGAAAAGTAATCTGGTCTCAAACTGTTACTAATAATGTAAGTTCAAAACATGCATCTTTCTCTTTTCATAATCAGAGAGAAATACACCAAAAATTTTAGAAATGGGATTAATTTTCTTTCTTTTTTATGTTTTCCACAGTAATGATTTTTAAAAATTTTTATAATCAGGAAAAGAAAGTTTTTGTACAGGTAAATTATTATAATTTTTGCTCCTTTCTCTACATTGCAAAACTAAAATTTACAACTTATTTCCAAACAAAGAAAAAGAAAATATGCTTGGGGATTAAACACTATGTGTTAATTTAGTGTTTTTATTTTCTACTACTTGAGTTTCCTTTCTTCATGGACTGTGAAGAAAGCTGAGCACCAAAGAATTGATGCTTTTGAACTGTAGTGTTGGAGAAGACTCTTGAGAGTCCCTTGGACTGCAAGTAGATGCAACCAGTCCATCCTAAAGGAAATCACTCCTGAAATGTTCACTGGAAGGACTGATGCTGAAGCTGAAACTCCAATATTTTGGCCAACTGATGCAAAGAACTGACTCATTTGAAAAGACCATGATGTTGGGAAAGATTGAAGGTGGGAGGGGAAGGGGATGACAGAGGATGAGATGGCTGAATGGCAACACCAACTGGACATGAGTTTGAGTAAGCTCCGGGAATTGGTGATGGACAGGGAAGCCTGGCATACTGCAGTTCATGGGGTGGCAAAGAGTCAGACACGACTGACAGACTGAAGTGAACTGAACTGAGTTTCCTAAATAATATTGATTTCAACATATCTGCATTCAAAATTTGTTCAATTCAGCTTACTTAAATAAATGCAGGAAGAATAAGTCCAAAATCATACAATTTAGGACAAAAGGAAAAAGTCAAGAAGTAAATAGGGTAAGGAAAATGAAAAGCTTAAAAGGAAATCTTATCAGGCAAATTCCAGCAGTTGAATCAAAATAAGAGTATAAGATTCTTGATAGCTTGTATGAAAAAGGCAGAAAAACATTATTCTAATTAATTAATCATTTGGAAAGTATTAGCTTATCAGGACAGACTAGATATATACTGTGAAAATTTTTTCATATTAACCAACTCATTCATGTATTTAATGGAAGTTCATCAACTATAAACCACACTGTAAGGAATTAAATTGGGCTTCCCAGGTGGCTCAGTGGTAAAGAATTCATCCTCCTGCCAATGTAGGAGACTCAGGTTCGATCCCTGGGTTGGGAAGATCTCCTGGAGAAGAAAATGGCAACCCACTTCAGTATTCTTGCCTGGGAAATCCCATGGACAGGGGAAACTGGTGAGCTACTGTCCATGGGGTCACAAAAATGTCAGAAACAACTTAGTGACTAAAAAACAACAATAGCAAGGAATTAAACTAGAGAGGAAAAAATATAGGCAATGCAATCACAAGTGAAGTAGGGTTATGGCAAATGAGGGAGAAAAGTCCAGGCCTAAAATACTCATTATCTTTGTCTCTGAGGGGCTAGTCTTTGTTGCACCATTGCATATGTTTTTAAGATCTGTGTTAGGTTATAAGCATCTTGGAGGCTGTGCAGTCCTTTGATATACAGTCCTTGATATTGGAGCTTATACTGATGACATATCCAGAAATTATAAGGATTGTCTGTTTAATGTCTGTCTTCTGCAATTTTCAGTGTTCTGCTCTTCCCCCCCCCCCATAAAATCTAAACTCTATAAAGCCAGTAGTTGCATACTTTCCCAAGCTCGANTGAGAGCTTAGAAGAGCACTTGTTCCACAGTAAGACTCAATAAATATTCCTTTACATATTGATGAATTGATTGAATGAATGACAATAATCATCTCTTAAGACTCAGATTTCAGCATGATGTTCTTAATTTATAGCTACAACTGTTGTTTCTTTTTTATAACATTGATTTCCCTAACCAGAGTCAGCTGGATACTTACATGCAGAGGACTTTTAGAGGTTATATTTTACTGGCTGCTCAAATTTAAAATTGTATAGGCCATCTCTGTATTAGTTAGTGTAATTTTAAAAGGAGTGTTGCATATTTTCATAAGAAACACTTTCTAATAACATCAGCCATTTTCATTATAATCTATGGATTAAATTCTCCCTGATCCCTGTGGTCTCTAAATCTATACAAACAATATAGAAATTTTAAGATGTCAGCATAAAATGTAAAAAATATTATATCTCAATATACAGCCTTAGTTTTCAAATATTTTCTGAGCACAGGAGTTCTTCCATCAAAAGAAATCCAATGGAAGACTCTCGTGTCAAAATCTCCTGAGCATCTCTTATTGAAATAGTATATGAACAAATTGAAAGATAAAAAGCATATGATTATCTCAATAGATGGAGAGAAAGCTTTTGACAAATTTGACACCCATTTATGACAAAAACTCTCCAGAAAACTGGAATAGAAGGAACCTACCTCAAAATAATAAAGGTCATATATGACAAACCCACAGCAAGCATTATTGTTAACAAAAAAAAAAAGAAGAAGAAGAAGAAGAAGAAAGCATTTCCTCTAAGGTCAGGAAAAAGACAAGGGTGCCCACTCTCACCACTGGTATTCAATATAGTCATGGCAATCAGAGAAGAAAAAGAAATAAAAGGAATCCAGATTGGAAAAGAAGTAAAGTCTCACTGTTTGCAGATGACATGATACTATACATAGAAAACCCTAAAATCATCATCAAAATACTACTAGAATTAATAAATGAATTTAGTAAAGTCACTAGATATAAAATTAATACACAGAGATCCCTTGCATCCCTAATACTAACAATGAAAAATCATAAAGAAAAATTAAGGACAACAATCATGTTCACCATTTGTAATAAAAATAATAAAATACCTAGGACTAAACTTACCTAATGAGACAAAAGACTTGTATTCAGAAAACTCTAAGGTACTGATAAAAGAAATCAAAGACAACACAAACAGATGGAGAGATATACCATGCTCTTGGACTGGAAAAATCAATATTGTTAAAATGACTATACCATCCAAAGCAATCTTCAGATTAAATGCTGCTGCTGCTAAATCGTTTCAGTCATGTCTGACTCTGTGGCGCTAGAGACGGCAGCCCGCCAGGCTCCCCTGTCCCTGGGATTCTCCAGGCAAGAACACTGGAGTGGGTTGCCATTTCCTTCTCCAGTGCATGAAAGTGAAAAGTGAAAGTGAAGTTGCTGAGTTATGTCCGACTCTTAGCAACCTCATGGACTGCAGCCTACCATGCTCCTCCACCCATGGGATTTTCCAGGCAAGAGTACTGGAAAATCCCATGGGCAGAGGAGCCTGGTAGCAATCCCTATAAAAATACCAACAGCATTTTTCACAGAACTAGAATGAAAAATACCAAAATTTGTAGAGAAGAATAAAATACTTTAAATAGCAAAAGCAATCTTGAGAAAGAAAAATAGAGCTGGAGAAATCAACCTCCCTGACTTCAAATTATACTGCAAAGATACAGTCATCAAGACAGTATGGTACTGGCACAAAAACAGAAATATAGACCAATGGAACAAGACAGAAAGCCCAGAGGTAAACCCATATATCTATTGGCACCTTGTCTTTGACAAAGGAGACAAGAATATACAATGCAGAAAAGACAGCCTCTTCAATAAGTGATGCTGGAAAAACTGTACAGCTACATGTAAAAGAATGAAATTAGAACACTTCCTAACACCATACACAAAATAAATTCAAAATGGATTAAAGACTTAAGTGTAAGACCAGAAACTATAAAGCTCTTAGAGGAAAACATATGCAGCATGTTTTCTTCGACATAAATGGCAACAAGAGTCTTTCTGACCTATCTTCTAGATCAATGGAAATAAAAACAAAAATAAACAAATATGGCCTAATAAAACTTAAAAGCTTTTGTACAGCAAAGGAAGCTATAAATAATGAAAAGACAACATCAGAATGGGAGAAAATAATTGCAGACAAAGAAACTGACAATGAGTTAATCTCCAAAATACATAAGCAGTTAATTCAGATCAATATCAGAAAAACAAACAAACCAATCAATAAGTGGGCAGAAGACCTAATAGGCATTTCTGCAAAGACATGGAGATGGTAAATAAATACATGAAAAGACGCTCAGCATCGCCCATTATTAAGTGCAGTTGCTCAGCCATGTCTGATCTTTGCGACCCCATGAATCGCAGCACGCCAGGCCTCCCTGTGCATTACCAACTCCCAGAGTTCACTCAAACTCATGTCCATCGACTCAGTGATGCCATCCAGCCATGTCATCCTCTGTCGTCCCCTTCTCCTCCTGCCCCCAATCCCTCCCAGCATCTGGGTCTTTTCCAATGAGTCAACTCTTTGCATGAGGTGGCCAAAGTATTGGAACTTCAGCTTTAGCATCAGTCCTTCCAATGAACACCCAGGACTTATCTCCTCTAGAATGGGCTGGTTGGATCTCCTTGCAGTCCAAGAAGACTCTCAAGAGTCTTCAACACCACAGTTGAAAAGCATCAATTCTTCGGTGCTCAGCTTTCTTCACAGTCCAACTCTCACATCCATACACGACCACTGGAAAAACCATAGTCTTGACTAGATGGACCTTTGTTGGCAAAATAATGTCTCTGCTTTTGAATATGCTATCTAGGTTGGTCATAACTTTCCTTCCAAGGAGTAAGCATCTTTTAATTTCATGGTTGCAGTCACCATCTGCCAGATGCCACAATCTTAGTTCGTGGGAGCAGGAGGGCTGAGAGGAGCTACTCCAGGTTCAAGGTCAGGAGGGGTGGCTGTGAGAAGATACACCTCGTTCAAGGTAAGTAGCAGCTGTGCTTTGCTGGAGAAGCTGTGAAGAGTTGCCCCATGTCCAAGGTAAGAGAAACCCAAGTAAGATGGTAGGTGTTGTGAGAGGGCATCAGAGGACAGACACACTGAAACCATAATCACAGAAAACTAACCAATCTTATTACATGGACCACAGCCTTGTCTAACTCAATGAAATTAAGCCATGCCATGTGGGGCCACCCAAGACGGACAGGTCATGGTGGAGAGGTCTGACAGAATGTGGTCCACTGGAGAAGGGAATGGCAAACCATTTCAATATTCTTGCTTGAGAATGCCATGAACAGTATGAAAAGGCAAAATGATAGGATACTGAAAGAAGAACTCCCTAGGTCAGTAGGTGCCCAATAGCTACTGGAGATCAGTGGAGAAATAACTCCAGAAAGAATGAAGGGATGGAGCCAAAAAAAAAAACAAAAAAACAAAAAAAAAACAGTACCCAGTTGTGGATGTCACTGGTGATAGAAGCAAGGTCCAATGCTGGAAAGAGCAACATTGCATAGGAACCTGGAATGTTAGGTCCATGAATCAAGGCAAACTGGAAGCGGTCAAACAGAAGATGGCAAGAGTGAACGTTGGCATCCTAGGAATCAGCGAACTAAAATGGGCTGGAATGGGTAAATTTAACTCAGATGACCATTATTATATCTACTACTGTGGGCAGAAATCCCTTAGAAGAAATGGAGTAGCCATCACGGTCAACAAAAGACTCCGAAATGCAGTACTTGGATGCAATCTCAAAAATGACAGAATGATCTCTGTTCGTTTCCAAGGCAAACCATTCAATATCAGAGTAATCCAAGCCTATGCCCCAACCAGTAACACTGAAGAAGCTGAAGTTGAATGGTTGTATAAAGACCTACAAGACCTTTTAGAACATCCAAAAAAGATGTCCTTTTAATTATAGGGGACTGGAATGCAAAAATAGTAAGTCAAGAAACACCTGGAGTAACAGGCAAATTTGGCCTTGGAGTATGGAATGAAGCAGGGCAAAGGCTAATAGAGTTTTGCCAAGAGAACACACTGGTCATAGCAAACACTCCCTTCGGACAACACAAGAGAAGACTACAAATGGACATCAGCAGATGGTCAATACGAATATCAGATTGATTATATTCTTTGCAGCCAAAGATGGAGAAGCTCTATAGAGTCAGCAGAAAAAAGACCGGGAGCAGACTGTGGCTCAGATCATGAACTCCTTTTTGCCAAATTCAGACTTAAATTGAAGAACGTAGGGAAAACGACTACACCATTCAGGTATGACCTAAATCAAATCTCTTCTGATTATACAGTGGAAGTGAGAAATAGATGTAAGGGACTAGATCTGATAGAGTGTCTGATGAACTATGGACGGAGGTTAGTGACATTGTACAGGGGACAGGGATCAAGACCATCCCCATGGAAAAGAAGTGCAAAAAGGCAAAATGGCTGTCTGAGGAGGCTTTACAAATAGCTGTGAAAACAAGAGTAGCGAAAAGCAAAGGAGAAAAGGAAGATATTCCCATTTGAATGCAGAGTTCCAAAGAATAGCAAACAGAGATAAGAAAGCCTTCCTCAGCGATCAATGCAAAGGAATAGAGGAAAACAACAGAATGGGAAAGACTAGAGATCTCTTCAAGATAATTAGAGATACTAAGGGAACATTTCATGCAAAGATGGGCTCAATAAAGGACAAAAATGGTATGGACCTAACAGAAGCAGATGGTATTAAGAAGAGGTGGCAAGAATACACAGAAGAACTGTACAAAAAAAGAGCTTCATGACCCACATAATCATGATGGTGTGATCACTCACCTAGAGCCAGATATCCTGGAATGTGAAGTCAGGTGGGCCTTAGAAAGCATCACTATGAACAAAGCTAGTGGAGGTGATGGGATCCCAGTTGAGCTATTTCAAATCCTGAAAGATGATGCTGTGAAAGTGCTGCACTCAATACACCAGCAAATTTGGAAAACTCAGCAGTGGGCACAGGACTGGAAAAGGTCCATTTTCATTCCATCCCAAAGAAAGGCAATGCCAAAGAATGCTCAAACTACCACACAACTGCACTCATCTCACACTCTAGTAAAGTAATGCTCAAAATTCTCCAAGCCAGGCTTCAGCAATATGTGAACCACGAACTTCCTGATGTTCAAGCTGGTTTTAGAAAAGGAAGAGGAACCAGAGATCAAATTGCCAACATCTGCTGGATCATTGAAAAAGCAAGAGTTCCAGAACAACATCTATTTCTGCTTTATTGACTATGCCAAAGCCTTTGACTGTGTGGATCACAATAAACTGTGGAAAATTCTGAGAGAGATGGGAATACCAGACCACCTGACCTGCCTCTTGAGAAACCTATATGCAGGTCAGGAAGCAGCAGTTAGAACTGGACATGGAACAACAGACTGGTTCCAAACAGGAAAAGGAGTACATCAAGGCTGTATATTGTCACCCTGCTTCTTTAACTTCTGTGCAGAGTACATCATGAGAAATGCTGGGCTGGAAGAAGCACAAGTTGGAATCAAGATTGCTGGGAGAAATATCAATAACCTCAGATATGCAGATGACACCACCTTTATGGCAGATAGTGGAGAGGAACTAAAAGCCTCTTGATGAAAGTGAAAGAGAAGAGTGAAAAAGTTGGCTTAAAGCTCAACAATCAGAAAACTAAGATCATCACCCATTATTAGAGAAATACAAATTGAAACTACAATGAGATATCATCTCACACTGGTCAGAATGGTAAATATATATATATATATATATATATATATACACACACATCAACTTCTGGAAAGGATGTGGAGAAAAGGGAACACTCCTACACTGTTGGTGGAAGTGTAAACTGATACAGCCATTATGGAGAACAGTATGGAGATTCCTTAAGAAACTAGGAATAAATCTATGAAATGACCTAGCAACCACACTACTGGGCATATACCCCGAGAATACAACAGTTCTAAAAGACACATGTATCTGAATGTTCATTGCAGCAATATTTAGAAAACCCCATACACGGATGCAACCTAGATGCCCATCAACGGGTGAATGGAAAAAGTATTGTGGTATATTTATACAATGGAATATTACTCAGCCATAAAAAGGAATGGATTTGAGTCATTTGTAGTGACGTAGATGAACTTAGAGCCTCTTATACAGACTGAAGCAAGTCAGAAAGAGAAAAACAAGTATTGTATATTAACATATATATGTAGATTCTAGAAAGATGGTACTGATGACCGTAGTAGAGAATGGACTTGTGAACACAGTGAGGGAAGATGAGGGTAGGACGACTTGAGAAGGTAGCATTAACATATATATACTATTGTGTGTAAAATAGTTAGTGGGAAGTTGGTAAATAACACAGGGAGCCCATCTGGCACTCTGTGATGACCTAGAGTGGTATTATGGCAGGATAGGATGAGGTCAGGAGGAAGGTGATATATATATATATATAAATATATATATATATATATATAAAATTATGACTGATATACATTGTACTATAGAAACCAGAGGATGTTGGCAATTTGATCTCTGGTTCCTCTGCCTTTTCTAAAACCAGCTTGAACATCTATAAGTTCATGGTTCACGTATTGCCGAAGCTTGGCTTGGAGAATTTTGAGCATTTCTTTACTAGCATGTGAGATGAGTGCAATTGTGCAGTAGTTTGAGCGTTCTTTGGCATTGCCTTTCTTTGGGATTGGAATGAAAACTGACCTTTCTCCAGGCCTGTGGCCACTGCTGAATTTTCCAAATTTGCTGGCATATTGAGTGCAGCACTTTCACAGGGTCATTTTTTAGAATTTGAAATAGCTCAACTGGAATTCCATCCCCTCTACTAGCTTTGTTCATAGTGATGCTTCCTAAGGCCCACCTGACTTCACATTCCAGGATGTCTGGCTCTAGGTGAGTGTGAGTGATCACACCTTTATGATTATCTGGGTCGTGAAGATCTTTTTTGTACAGTTCTTCTGTGTATTCTTGCCACCTCTTCTTAATATCTTCTGTTTCTGTTAGGCCCATAGCATTTCTGGTCAGGAAGCAACAGTTAGAACTGGATATGGAACAACAGACTGATTCCAAATAGGAAAAGGAGTATGTCAAGGCTGTATATTGTCACCCTGCTTATTTAACTTATATGCAGAGTACATCATCAGAAACGCTGGGCTGGAGGAAGCACAAGCTGGAATCAAGATTGCCAGGAGAAATATCAATAACCTCAGATATGCAGATAACACCACCCTTATGTCAGGAAGTGAAGAAGAACTAAATAGCCTCTTGATGAAAGTGAAAGAGGAGAGTGGAAAAGTTGGCTTAAAGCTCAACATTCAGAAAACAAAGATCATGGCATCTGGTCCCATCACTTCATGGGAAATAGATTGGGAAACAGTGGAAACAGTGGCTGTCTTTATTTTTGGGGGCTCCAAAATCACTGAAGATGGTGATTACAACCATGACATTAAAAGACACTCCTTGGAAGGAAGGTTATGACCAACATAGACAGTTTATTAAAAAGCAGAGATATTACTTTGTCAACAAAGTCAATGCTATGGTTTTTCCAATGGCCATGTATGGATGTGAGAGTTGGACTATAGAGAAAACTAGTGCTGAAGAATTGATGCTTTTGAACTGTGGTGTTGGAGAAGACTCTTGAGAGTCCCTTGGACTGAAAGGAGATCCAACCAGTCCATCCTAGAGGAGATCAGTCCTGGGTGTTCATTGGAAAGAATGATGTTGAAGCTGAAACTCCAATACTTTAGCCACCTGATGCGAAGAGCTGACTCATTTGAAAAGATCCTGATGCTGGGAGGGATGGAGAGCAGGAGGAGAAGGGGAAGACAGAGGATGAGATGGTTGGATGGCTTCACTGACTCAACGGACATAGGTACGGGTGGACTCCAGGAGTTGGTGATGGGCAGGGAGGCCTGGTGTGCTGCGGTTCATGGGGTTGCAAAGAGTCAGACACGACTGAGCAACTGAACTGAGCTATAGAAACCAACGCAAATTTGTAAAGCAATTTTCCATCTATTAAAAAAAGAAATCCAATGGAAGATTTTCATATCAATAGCTTCAAGAGCACCACTTATTCAAAGGATATAAGGAGAAAATATGTGATCTCTTATCCCTTATTCTCTTTGTTATTTTTTTCTCTTTCTACCTTAACACAATTCAGTAGCATTTGCTGTGTCTGTTCAGAAATCTATCGTCTAAGAGTTAGAAAACCACTATAGAAGATAAGTTTTGATAGTTAATGTGAAATATTTCTTCTGATGAGAAGGTTGCACCAGTATATCTGGCATCAGAATCATGTTAAAATCTGTCCTACAAAAAGAGAGCAGGTTCTAACTCAACTTCTGCTATATTTAGAAATGTGTGGAAATAACTCATTTTAGATGTTAAAGAGAAGCAGTTTGGCTCAGAACATTAAGCAACTGGATGGCGATTCACAGGCTCAGGCTTTTAAGTTTTCTCTTAGCTGACATGTTTGACATTGGGAAAATCACTGCTTCTCTTTACTTTGGCTTACTCATCAATAAAGCAGCACATGATTATGCTGACTCACCTCATTCTCACAGCATGCTTATTCACTAGTACTGAGAATGCACTGTTCCATTTAAGAAACCAAAGAAAAATGGTTCAAGTAGCAGGTAAAAGTGGTCACATTGGTAGCTAAATAATAATTTGAAGGAAACTTACAAGAACTTCATGTATAAAAATAAGAAAAAATCCTTGGATAATGTAGGTAAAATTTAACAAAAAATAATTTTCAGTGAAAATGTACAAAGTATCTTGGAATATTTTTAATTTTACTGTAAACTGGAGAGACACCCAGAGTTAGGATTGGGGCAGGAGGTGTGAGTAGCACTTGGGATGTGTGCTATAATTCTAATAGATAAGTATGCACTGCTTTCAAGACTTTGAAAAGAAAGAGGAAATTTTTGACTTGTTGGAAGTTTGAAAGAAAAAGATGTTGGATACTGGAATGCAGAAACTAATAAAAAAAATACCTGTCATTGTAAATCTGACTTCAGGATGTTGCTTTTGACACTAGTAAATTCAGTCCCTTAATTATGTCTGAGAAGGAATATTTATTCCAGCTAGAATATAGAATATGAAAAATAATAACTTACTAAATAAAATGGCCATTCTTTATCTCATATTTAAGGTAATCACATTTTATGCCCTAAGCAACAGTTGCATGCCTTGTTCTTAGTTATGTATACAACCATGTTAGATTAATAGCTGAATATTCTTAGAGAAGAATTTAAGCTTCATAAAAGGTCACTCTCTTCAGTTCAGAATGTTTTTCTAACATTTCAATTACTTTGCTTTTTTATCAATTCTCCCACTGTGTGGCTCAAATCATTTCACCAAATGATCATTTCAGATGAGGTGAGTCAACCATCTTTGGGAAATTCATTAGAAGGGAGGCCACCAGGGCACCATTTGCTCAGCTGAAGGCTCGCACGGGCTCTAGGAGTTAATGTGCTTATTAAGTGCTTGCAAAATAGTTTATTCCCCCAAAAAAGTCTCTCCCCAAAGCTCATTAATTCTTTTAACATGCTAGCAATGACGGGATTCAAAGATTTGAATCCTAATCCACTGGATAAATTTCAGATTATTCAAGGTGACTTTTTTTATACTTTAAGAACAAAGTCAGGGAAGACACTAATTAGAAGGGAAAATACAAAATCTCAAAATCAGCAGAGCTGGATTAAAGCCTTGACTTCAGTCAACTTCAGTCATTCTGCACATGTTGTCTATTCTGTGCGAGGATGAAGATGCAAAAGCAAGTTGGAGTTCTTTCCTTGAAGTAGTCCACAAGCACGTGGGAAAGGCACTTTAACCTTAGACAAGTAAATCAATTCCCTTCTTTGTAAAGTGGAGCAAATAGTATACATCCAAGATACTATAATGTAATAATGAAGAATGCAGGTTATAGCCAGAGTCAGATAGTTCTGAACTTGAATGTAGATTTTACCCATACCATGACTAAATGTGACAATGGGCAATTTACATAACTCAACTAATCATGAGATTCCCTGTCTTTAAATTCTGTTATACCATTACTTAGGTGAAATGGTTATTGTGGAAATTTGATTTGCTAATATACAAAGTACTTGACATGGGTGCCTGGTTTACAAGAAGCTACCTAATTATACACACAGACAATCATACTTAGATATTCATTGAGTTTCAGTTCAGTTCAGTCACTCAGTCGTGTCCAACTCTTTGCAACCCTATGGACTGCAGCAAGCCAGGCTTCCCTGTCTATCACCAACTCCCAGAGCTTACTCAAACTCATGTCAATCGAGTCAGTGTTGTCCCTTCTCCCCCCTCCCCGCCTTCAATCTTCCCCAGCATCAGGGACTTTTCAAATGAGTCAGTTCTCCACATCAGGCGGCTAAAGTATTGTAGTTTCAGCTTCAGCATCAGTCCTTCCAATGAACGTTCAGGACTGATTTCCTTTAGGATTGACTGGTTGGATCTCTTTCCAGTCCAAGGGACTCTCAAGAGTCTTCTCCAACACCACAGTTCAAAAGCATCAATTCTTCAGTTCAGTTCAGTCGTTCAGTCGTGTCAGACTCTGCGACCCCATGAATCGCAGCACGCTAGGTCTCCCTGTCCATCACCAACTCCCGGTGTTCACTCAGACTCGCATCCATTGAGTCAGTGATGCCATTCAGCCATCTCATCCTCTGTCGTCCCCTTCTTCTCCTGCATCTCCCTCCCAGCATCAAAGTCTTTTCCAATGAGTCAACTCTTCTCATGAGGTGACCAAAGTACTGGAGTTTCAGCTTTAGCATCATTCCTTCCAAAGAAATGCCAGGGTTGATCTCCTTCAGAATGGACTGGTTGGATCTCCATGCAGTCCAAGGGACTCTCAAGAGTCTTCTCCAACACCACAGTTCAAAAGCATCAATTCTTCAGTGCTCAGCCTTCTTCACAGTCCAACTCTCACATCCATACATGACCACAGGAAAAACCATAGCCTTGACTAGACGGACCTTAGTCGGCAAAGCAATGTCTGCTTTTGAATATACTGTCTAGGTTGGTCATAACTTTTCTTCCAAGGAGTAAGCATCTTTTAATTTCATGGCTGCAATCACCATCTGGAGTGATTTTGGAGCCCCCCAAAATAAAGTCTGCCACTGTTTCCACTGTTTCCCCATCTATTTCCCATGAAGTGATGGACTGGATGCCATGATCTTAGCTTTCTGAATGTTGAACTTTAAGCCAACTTTTCCATTCTCCACTTTCACTTTCATCAAGAGGCTCTTTAGTTCTTCACATTCTGCCATAAGGGTGGTGTTATCTGTATATCTGAGGTTATTGATATTTCTCCCGGCCATCTTGATTCCAGCTTGTGCTTCATCCAGTCCAGCGTTTCTGATGATATACTCTGCATATAAGTTAAATAAGCAGGGTCACTGTACACAGCCTTGACATACTCCTTTCCTGATTTGGAACCAGTCTCTTCCCTGTCTGGTTCTAACTGTTGCTTCTTGACCTGCATACAGATTTTTCAGAAGGCAGGTCTGGTATTCCCATCTCTTTCAGAATTTTCCACAGTTTGTCGTGATCCACACAGTCAAAGGCTATGGTGTAGCAATAAAGCAGAAATAGATGATTTCTGGAACTCTCTTGCTTTTCCAATGATCTAACGGATATTTGCAATTTTATCTCTGGTTCCTCTGCCTTTTCTAAATCCAGCTTGAACATCTGGAAGTTCACGGTCCATGTGCTGTTGAAGCCTGGCTTGGAAAATTTTGAGCATTACTTGTTATCATGTGAGATGAGTGCAATTGTGTGGTAGTTTGAACATTCTTTGGCATTGCCTTTCTTTGGGATTGGTTTGAAAGCTGACCCTTTCCAGTCCTGTGACTATTGCTGAGTTTTCCAAATTTGCTGACATATTGAGTGCAGCACATTCACAGCATCATCTTTTAGGATTTGAAATAGCTCAACTGGAATTCCATCCCCTCCACTAGCTTTGTTTGTAGTGATGCTTCCTAAGGCCCACTTGACTTCACATTCTAGGATGTCTAGCTCTAGGTGAGTGATCACATCACTGTGGTTATCTGGATCATGAAGATCCTTTTTGTATAGTTCTTCTGTGTATTCTTATCACCTCTTCTTAATATCTTCTGCTTCTGTTAGGTCCATACCATTTCTGTCCTTTATTGAGCCCATCTTTGAATGAAAGATGGGCTTGATATCTCTAATTTTCTTGACGAGATCTCCAGTCTTTCCTATTCTATTGCTTTCCTCTATGTCTTTTCATTGATCGCTAAGGAAGGCTTTCTTTTCTCTCCTTGCTGTTCTTTGGAACTCTGCATTCAAATGGGTATATCTTTCCTATTCTCCTTTTCATCTTGTGTCTTTTCTTTTATCAGCTATTTGTAAGGCCTCCTCAGACAACCATTTTGCCTTTATGAATTTCCTTTTCTTGGAGATAGTCTTGGTCACTCCCTCCTATACAATGTCATGAACCTTGGTCCATAGTTCTTCAGGCATTCTGTCTATCAGATTTAATCCCATGAATCTATTTATCACTTCCACTGTATAATCATAAGATTTTATTTAGGTCATACCTGAATGGTCTAGTGACTTTCCCACTTTCTTCAATTTCAGCCTGAATTTGCCAATAAGCAGTTTATGATCTGAGCCACAGTCAGCTCCTGGTCTTGTTTTTGCTGACTGTATAAAGCTTCTCCATCTTTGGGTGCAAAGAATATAATCAATCTGATTTTGGTATTGACCATCTGGTGATGTCCATGTGTAGAGTTTTCTCTTGTGTTGTTGGAATTCCAAGGCTAAATTTGCCTGTTACTCCAGGTATCTCTTTACTTCCTACTTTTGCATTACAGTTCCCTATAATGAAAAGGACAACTTTTTTGGGTATTAGTTCTAAAAGGCATAAAAAACCTTGTTTAACTTCAGCTTCTTCAACATTCCTGATTGGGCATAGACTGGGATTACTGTGACATTGAATGGCTTGCTTTGGAAACTAACATAGATCATTTTGTTGTTTTGAGATTGCATCCAAGTACTGCATTTCAGATTCTTTTGTTGGCTACGATGGCTACTCCTTTTCTTCTAAGGGATTCTTGCCCACGGTAGTAGATATAATGGTCATCTGACTTAAATTCACCCATTCCAGTCCATTTTAGTTTGCTGATTCCTAAAATGTTGACGTTCACTCTTGCCATCTCCTGTTTGACCACTTACAATTTGCCTTGATTCGTGGACTTAACATTCCAAGTTCCTATGCAATATTGCTCTTACAGTATCCGAGTTTACCTCTATCACCAGTCACATTCACAACTGGGTGTTGTTTTTGCTTTGGCTCTGTCTCTTCATTCTTTCTGGAGTAATTTCTGCACTGATCTCCAGTAGCATATTGGGCACCTACCGACTTGGGGAGTTCTTCTTTCAGTGTCCTATCTTTTTGCCTTTTCATACTGTTCAGGGGGTTCTCAAGGCAAGGACACTGAAGTGCTTTGCCATTCCCTTCTCCAGTGAACCACATTTTGTCAGAACTCTCCACCATGATCCGTTTGTTTTGGGTGGCCCTACATGGCATGGTTCATAGTTTCACTGAGTTTATATATATTTAAATCTTTGCTGCTGCTGCTATGTCACTTAAGTCATGTCCGACTCTGTGTGACCCCATAGATGGCAGCCCATCAGACTTCCCCGTCCCTGGGATTCTCCAGGCAAGAACACTGGAGTGGGTTGCCATTTCCTTCTCCAATGCAGGAAAGTGAAAAGTGAAAGTGAAGTCACTCTGTCGCATCTGACTCTTCGTGACCCCATGGACTGCAGCCCACCAGGCTCCTCGTCCATGGGATTTTCCAGGCAAGAGTACTGGAGTGGGGTGCCATTGCCTTCTCCAATTTAAATCTTTAAGTCACGATAAAATGTTATTGTCTTTCTTGAAATTATATAGACAAACTATCGATGTTGATCACATTAACATACTTTTAAAAACACTTGGAAAGATTAAAATATTATACAAATTGAAACATTCATAATATGGACAAAAAAGCATGATATTTTAAAGAACACCAGTTACTCCAGTTATTGACTTCAGTCACTTTCTAAAGCCTTATGAATGAGAGGTGAGACCAATGATCACCTGTCACTTCCCTATCATGGGTCACACACAAGCTTCAGTCAATAGGGCATTTGGTTAATAGGTCAATAGTGAGCACTCATGTGACATACACATACAAATGCCTCTTATGACATTTAAACCCTAAGATTCTGCTGATAAGCCCCAAATTCCCAGCTCACCATGTCCTTGCCTTTGTCTAATGCCATCTCCTTGAGTATATAGATGGAAACTATCACTTGTTTCTACTCAAGAGAATTCAGCAAAGGTAAAGGAAGGTGCCAGTGTAGTTAAGGTCCTATATCAGTTGATTTTGAATTCATCAAAGGAAGATTGGGTGGGTATGATTTGCTTTTTGATAGTTGAAAGTTCTATAAAATGGGAGTGGGAGCTCCCTGAGGTCAAAGATTAGTGAATATAAAGAAAAAAATAAAATGTCTGTGTGTAGGTGCTTTGGTATGAAAGAAAGGATAGAAAGTTCTTTGGAGGCATCATAGTCCTTTGCAACCTGAGAGGAAAGGAGTGGAATTGTTCATGTGAAGAAAAACAAAATGATTTTATGTAGGTCTGTGGGAAGGGCCCTAGGGGCATGATTGGAGTTTCAGATGAATCTAGGGGCCTTACTGGATGGACACCCATTGGACAACTTCTAAACTTATCAAACACAAGGAAATACAACAGCTCCTCTTGCAGTTGATATGTGGAAAATTTAACTGTTTACACAAAATATAGACTCACAATAGAGATGAAAAGGAGCTTAAGAGTCCTTGAATCTATTTCTTTTCTTTTGCTGGTGAGAAAATAAGGACAAGTTATGGTAAATGACTGCTTTATTGGCATTCAGCAAGTTATTAGCAGAGCTGGAAATAGAATAAATATATCTATATAGTAGTATGTATTTAATAGNCAAAAGGCACTTTAAATATAATTTAGTTCAAAGGAAATGTAGGAGACCTGGGTTCAAACCCTGGGTCAGGAAGATCCTCTGGAGAAGGGAATTGCAACCCACTCCAGTATTCTTGCTTGGAGAATTCCATGGACAGAACTTTGTGGGCTACAGTCCACAGGGTCACAAAAAGTTAAACATGACTGAGCAACTACACATAGTCTGATGCTTTGCTTTTATAGACTGGGAAGACTGGGAGCCTGAAGAATTACATGACAAAGTCATTGTCTCCAGACATAACACCAATAATTTTGCAAAATGAATCAAAGCAATTCATTTGTGTTGTTTTTTCATTTTTCCATTTTACTTCTCTCTACTATTTATGAGCACACTAATATTACATAGATTTTCACATATCCTTCCCTGTGATATTCCTGATTTCTCGTGCTCCACCTATGAAACTCCTGTGATGCTAGATATCCTTTAGCTCATTTACCTTCTGCCTGTCCCCTCACATATCAGAATTTACCTGCCACTTATCCCAGTCCTTCTGAACCTTTTGTCAAGTCGTTGTTTTCCATGTTTGTGAGGAAGTCACTCTAAAGTGTTAAAAAGTTACTATTTTCTCTCCTAGAGATATATGCATTTTCAAAGCAATCATGAACATACCACGATTAAATTTCTTGAAATAATGTCTGATATTAGAAATTTTACATTGTGAGAAAATGTTTCTGGAGAATATATTTGAAGCTTTTAGACAACATCATAAAATGGTTTAGAAACATAGCTAAAGCTAGTTGCTAGGAAGTCACTTCAAAAGGTAAACTGGAAGTAAACTGGGGATGTGGCAATAACATCTTTAAAAAAAAAATCAATGCTTTATAAGTTATAGGCACAGATACTTTCTGCACCTTTATATTTTCAATGTAGAACCTGAACTGAATCTAAAGTGCTTAGACAGGCTATGGAAAATCCCAGGGTATATGTTGGTTAAACTGTTTTGTTGGTCCCCTACTATTTTTAATGATATTTTTTCCCTTACCTGAATAACCCAGAGCCTGAGCAAATGCATCCCAAATCCTGTGGTTCTTTTTAAACTCAGCTCCATTCTCACCTCTCTTGCTCTGCTTCTTCCCACCCCCTACTCAGTTGCCATGTTCAACAGCACTTCAAAGGTGTGGCTGGCTTCATTTCTGAGCTTAGATTCTGTTTAAAGAAAAAGCTAAATTGGAATCAGTTTATCACCCTTGGCTAGGATTTTTAACAGAATTCAAAACCAGAGGAACCCCAGCCACATCTACAATGATACCAAGTATATCAGCTGGGTGCTTGATCTTCAAAGGAAGCTACAGACACGTATAAAGTTCCCTCGTCACTGTTAGCACTGTATCTTGAACCACGATGTACAGCTTCATGGACGTCCAGGGTACTTTAAGTATTTTTAGTTTTCTTTAAAAGAGGAGAAATTAGGCTTATTTTACATATATTTATCTATATGATGATGCTTTTACTAAAATTAAACCAAATGGAGAGAAATGAGTAGATACACAAGCACAAAAGATTCTCAAATTAACCTTTCATTTACTTGGAATCATTTAAGTGGTAGTGCGTCAAGGCTGTATGTTGTCACCCTGCTTATTTAACTTCTATGCAGAGTACATCAAGAGAAATGCTGGACTGGAAGAAACACAAGCTGGAATCAAGATTGCCGGGAGAAATATCANTTGGAGAAGACTCTTGAGAGTCCCTTGGACTGCGAGGAGATCCAACCAGTCCATTCTGAAGGAGATCAGCCCTGGGTGTTCTTTGGAAGGAATGATGCTAAAGCTGAAACTCCAGTACTTTGGCTACATCATGCGAAGAGTTGACTCACTGGAAAAGACTCTGATGCTGGGAGGGATTGGGGGCAGGAGCAGAAGGGAACAACAGAGGATGAGATGGCTGGACGGCATCACTGACTCGATGAACGTGAATCTGAGTGAACTCTGGGAGTTAGTGATGGACAGGGAGGCCTGGCGTGCTGTGATTCATGGAGTCACAAAGAGTCAGACACGACTGAGTGACTGAACTGAACTGAACTGAGAGCATAAGCCCTAACTGTCAATTAACTTACAGGGTGGAGAAAGCACAACTACCATCAAGCTCCTAACAGGCTGTGGTATGAGGGAAGTAGTCAGGTGAAAGCAGAACCATTGTTTTTAAGAAAGTGTTAAGCCTTATTCCATGTTTCCTTTTGGTATCAAGCTTTGCTTAACATATATCTTACATTTAACAAAGCTGCTCTGTGCCTAATCAGTGGCTTGAATACTATATTTTATCCTCTGTAAGTGTCATGATACATTTTAAAAAAGACTTTTCACTTGAGATGAATGTTGTGTGATGGACAGATCTCCATAGGATAGGACAGGAAAACCCCAAGCAAAGACAGTAGCATAAACAGAAGGACAGTGGCATGATATAACAGAACATATTTGTGGAACTGCATGCATTTCTAAGTGGCTGATACGAGGATGGAGGCAGAGGTGACCTTACTGGGAAGTGAGGCTAAGGAACAGGCTGAAGAAACATTACTGGTTTAGACTGGTTGACTGAGTGTGCAGAAGGACTATTGGTAGGAGCACCAAATAGAAAAAAGAGACTCAAGGATCATGTGCAGAGTTTGAGAGTGTAGTAGGTCAGAAGAAAATGCAGCTAAGAGGACAGAGGACATAAAATTCAGGAGAGATTTGAAAGTAAACCAAGTTGAAGGGATAATCAAATAATATATTTATGAAATGGATCGTGGTGTTGGTATGCAATGATATGAGAAAGTGAAACAGAGAGAAGAACTGAATAAGTCAAGTGTGTCATTTTATGAACTTAAAGCTTAAAACATGGTGACTATACCAAGGTGATCCATTTATTTAGAGTTTAATGCATGGAAGACAGAAAAGCTCCTCAAATGTACCTTTGTTAGACTACATGGTTCAGGGGAAAGCCCATGGCTTTTGAAGTCTGAAGACCCATGTTGCTTTTCCATCTGTGCCTCTGTATCTGTGAAATGTTGGAATGTTGAGGTTTTCATGTGTATAAACTGAATAATAATACCAGTTATCCTACAGAATATTGTGAATATTAAGTACATTTATGTAAAATACCTGACACAACTTTTGGCAGATATTGGCTGCATAATAAATGTTAATTTTCCTTACTGTAGAAAATCTACTTGTTTAGAAAGGATTTTGTAGTAAGATGCAGCAACATGGGCAGGAATGCATAAATACAAGGAGAAAAAAAGGAGCCAGGGACAATATTAAGGGTAAAGCCAATTGTGGCCAAGTAGTATAGAACTGAGCAACATTAAGCCTTAGGATTATCTTGTGAGAGGCGTGAGCAGAGCTGTCTCCTTGGTAATCAGGGCCTGTGATCCTTCTAGGTTGATAACTTTTTTATGAGCTTATCCTCCTGTCTTTATAATTTGGTGCTATTTGAAAAAAATATTCCCTGTTTATCCTAGTTATGAACAATTCAAGTAATGATTTCAGCCATCAAAATTTTGCACCAAAATGTCTTGTAACACAGTTTGCAGAACTTTATCTGTGAAAGTAATTAGTAAAACAGGTTTATTTTATTGTCATTCAGTTAAATATAGATCTCATTATTTCTGTTTCTACTATGTACTAAGCACCATGGGGTCAGTGGGTAAAGAATACTTAAGAAATGTCCCATTTCTGCAAAGACCTAACGTTTTAATATCCTATTTCTACTCATATGGACTTTTCTCATTACTGACTCATGGGGTATAGTAACTTTACATACTACTGTGTGTTATATTGGAGCAAGGTAGAGTTTATAAAACTGGACAAAATGTCATAGTCCTTTACAATATTTTTCAAAACCATCCAGTGTCCTTTTATACTAGAAGTTTATCTTTGCTTAAATTTTATCTGAATATCAAAAATAAGATAGAATGGAACTTCTAAAATCAATAATTATTTTCAATGCAAGAAATTATTTTACTAGGCCCCAAACATTCTGATATCAATAAGCTATTTTTTTTTAGCAATGTAATATAGTCTTCAAAAGTAGGTTTTATTTCTTGCTCTACTTTCTCAGGGGCAGGGCTAGACTTTTCAAGGTATCTCACCAAATTTTGCTCAGTAACCCTTTTCCAAAGCTGGTAGGTTGAGTGATAAAACTCTCTCTTACTCTAAATGTGCACTTTTCCTCCTAGTAAGTACTCTTAAAATCTTATTTTTAAACTCTCATTCTCCCATGCAAATTGATACCTGATGATGCTAATTTCTAAATTAGAGCATCTTCTATCTCTACTTTAACTATGCCAGGCCCTTATTTATCATGCAATTCATTATAATAGCCTTCTAAACCAACTTTTCCTCTTCTGTCCTGCTCTATTGGCAAAGTAATCATTCAAATGAGAAACTCTGGCCATAGAATTCACTTACTAAATAGTTTCAGTGGAGCCTTATTGTCTACAAGATCAAATTCAATTCTCTTTTTTTAGAATAAAAAACGTCTTCCATAAACTGATCCCTGCCTAAATGTTTGGCATTTCTTCATGGCACTCCTTGCTTTACTTTAGCTACAACGTTAAAAATCTTTGTGCCCTGTGATATTTCACCCCTCTCTGTGCTCACTGTGAAAATTCAGCTTGAAATACCCTCTTCTTATCTCCTACTTTTTCACTTGACCACCTTGTTCACTCATATTTCAAGAAGTTCATGTGTCATTTCTTCCAGGAAGCGTTCTCTGACACCTTTACATCAGGCAGGATCAAATCCACTTCTTAACTTAAACAGCTCTCTGTGTACCCGTTTATCATAGTACTCATTATTGCAGTTACCTGTATAGACTCTGAGCCTCTTCATGTCAAAAGTCATTGTCCTAAGTTTTTGTGTCATTATCTTCTGTTGTTCCTGAGACATGATCATCATTCAATAAGTATTTCATGAAGCATCACTATTCTCCCTACTTTGCCAAAATATGCCCAACATATTCACCATGGTTGCCATTTTCCTATGAATATGTCTCTCCACTCAGTCCTACTTAATAAATTTGACAACTCTCACTAACCTTGATAGACATGATATTTTGGGTATTGGTGTCAGCTTTCCTATCTGCTCATATTTGGTCACTTGTAACTATTTGGTGTTTTCTTAGTCCAGTACTCTTGCCTGGAAAATCCCATGGGCAGAGGAGCCTGGTAGGCTGCAGTCCATGGGGTCGCTAAGAGTCAGACACGACTGAGCGACTTCACTTTCACTTTTCACTTTCATGCATTGGAGAAGGAAATGGCAACCCACTCCAGTGTTCTTGCCTGGAGAATCCCAGGGACGGGGGAGCCTGGTGGGCTGCCGTCTCTGGGGTCACACAGAGTTGGACACGACTGAAGTGACTTAGCAGCAGCAGCAGTCCTTAGTTACTTTCATAATTTGTTAGTGAATTTTATTCCAGGATTATCAGGTTTCTTTGGTAGCCTGTAGAGAGAGATTCAACAAAAGCCATATAAAATCTGTTATTTACAGTATCTGTCTTAATTACAGATATGCTATGCATTTTATTAACTCCTTCAAAGAATCTTAAGTATATGAAAAAAAAGGAAAACTAACTTTGGTAATAATTACACTAATATTATCTTGATAAATTCATCTTTGCTACCTTGGCTCCTAATGGCTAAGTCTTTGTTGCAAAATAACCAGGGCCCAGATACTAAGTGTTTTGCTAATGGCTTACCTTTCTTGAAATCATAGCTAAACATGAACTTAAGCTTGAAAAATTTGTGAATAAATTCCCAGTATAAAACTTTCTTAATTTTACCTATATATCAGCTCCCTAATATAAACTATACTGATTCTTTCTTATACTAAAGCAAATCTTTTGTGACATACAGNTGGCACCAATAGATGCTGGCTAATAGTTTTTATGCTTTTTCTTTATATACTTAGATAATTGAAGTCTAAAGTAAACTTCATTTGAAATGCAATAGTGAAACTTCTATAAACACTAATAGATATGTATTAAGGTAACCAATACTTGTAGTTAAATCTCATGGGCGATTTCTTGAATGGGTAAGTGTTAATTGTTCAGTTATGTGCAACTTTTTGTGACCTCATGGACTGGGGCTAGCCAGGCTCTTCTGCCCATGGGATTCTCCAGGCAAAAATACTGGAATGTGTTGCCATTTCCTTCTCCAGGAGATCTTTCCAACCCAGGGATCAAACCCAGGTCTCCAGCATTGCAGGCAGATTCTTTACCATCTGAGCCACCAGGGAAGCAGACCTAAGTAAATGTACCTTAATTTAAAAATGAGTATGGGGGTGGGGGGAGTGTGCCGAACTTCCCTGGTGGCTCAGACAGTAGAGAATCTGCCCACAATATGGGAGACCTGGGTTCAATCCCTGGGTCCAGAAGATCCCCTGGAGAAAGGAATGGCAACCCACTCCAATATTCTTGCCTGAGGAATTCCTTAGACAGAGAAGCCTGGTGGGCTACAGTCCACTGGGTCGCAAAGACTAGGATATGACTAAGGGACTAAAACACACACACATAAGAGAGGGACATCTGGAAGAACTATCCCCATACCAGTTTCTAACACATGAAACGAAAGCATTTTTAAAAGTATTATTTGCTAGACAAGGTATAAATATTACACTATGACTCCTGTAACTTAGGGACCTGGACTTTTATATTTACTATCTCTGTATCAAGTGGAACTACCTTTTCATTTGAGATGGTCACAGATATCAAAAAAAAGCAAGAGCATTCCAGAAAAACATCTACTTCTGCTTTATTGACTACGCCAAGGATTTGACTGTGTGGATCACAGCAAACTGTGGAAAAGTCTGAAAGAGATGGGAATACCAGACCACCTGACCTGCCTCCTGAGAAATTGTATGCAGGTCAAGAAGCATCAGTTAAAACTGGACATGGAACAACAGACTGGTTCCAAATTGAGAAAAGAGTACGTCAAGGCTGTATATTGTGACCCTGTTTATTTATCTTCTATGCAGAGTACATCATGTGAAATGCTGGGCTGGATGAAGCAGAAGCTGGAATCAAGATTGCCAGGAGAAATATCAATAACCTCAGATATGCAGATGACACCACCCTTATGGCAAGTGAAGAGAAACTGAAGAACCTCTTGATGAAAGTGAAAGCGGAGAGTAAAAAAGCTGGCTTAAAACTCAACATTCAAAAAACAAAGATCATGGCATCCAGTCACACCATTTCATGGCGAATAGATGGGAAAAAATGGAAACAGTTGAGAGACTTTACTTTTTTGGGTCTCCAAAATCACTGCATATGGTGACTACAGCCACGAAATTAAAAGACACTTGCTCCTTGAAAGAACAGCTATGACCAACCTGAGTTTCCCTGGTGGCTTAGACGGTAAAACATCTGCCTGCAATGTGGGAGACCCAGGTTTGATCCGTGGGTTGGGACAATCCCTTGGAGAAGGAGATGGCAACCCACTCTACTATTCTTGCCTGGAGAATCCCATGGAGGGAGGAGCCTGGTAAGCTACAGCCCACGGGGTCGCAAAGAGCTGGACGACTGAGCTACTTCACTTTCACTTTTCTATAGGACAAAAATATTAGGAATACACTACTAGCAACTTAGTATTTTGCAAATGTTCTCAGTCTCAAAAAGTCTGATCAAAGAGGGTGCTTCTGAATTAGATACCTAATTTGAATAATACTATTTAAAACTTAACCATCTGAGCCACACTGCCAGGCAGGCAAAACAGAGCTGAGAAAGTAACAGGTATACTCACAGGGATACAAAGATTTTACTCCCAACCTCATGGCCTTCATCTACAGATCTAATTCTAGTTCACTGAGGAAAAATAATTCCCTGGCCTCATCACAATGCATATTCCAATAGTGACATCAGTGCGGTGAGGAGGATGACAGATAATACAAGCAAGAGTCTATGGGAGGAAACTTTGGGGGAAATCCTAGCCAGCTGTGCACTGAAGTAACAGATACCCACTCTAGAAACCAGATAATCTTTATAGAATTTTGACAAATAGAATAAACAGAATAAATAACCTCCACACTGAGATGATAACAACAGCAGTTATTAGATGGCTTGTTTAGCTGAAGCTCTGTGATTTGGGATTTGGCATGCCATGTTCCACTGCAGCATGGTTATGGGACACTAATGTTTCTTTGGGTGACATTGACAGCATAATGGGAAAACTCAGAAGATCACAGCTGCCCCTACTGTATTATTTATTATTACTTACCATACATTTCATAAGTAGGTTTATGCATTTGGACACAAATGAACCTGAAGGCTCCAAAGAACACATAAAGTCAAACAGATAGACACAAGTTGGAATGTTGTGGCATTAGGTTTGCTTTTATATGGGTTGACATATATGAATCAATAAAAAATCAGACTACCATACATTTATCATGTCCATGGATTTAAGAAATACACAATATGCTTTTGAAAATCTGTGGTAAAATACAAATTTCTTAAAGAAAATTTGGTTTTATATAAATAATCAGAAAAGAATATTCTTTTATAATCTACCACTCAGCAATAACTACTATTAATTTTTTTAAAAAGTTTTGGAATGTAATATGCATGTGAAAAATATTGTGAAACAACCTCTCATAAATTCTCAACCGATAACTAATACTACAAGCAGACTGTACAGCTCTCCGTCATTCCTTGGTAAGGGGGCAGGAACAACTCTAAGGGACATGTTTATACTGCTTCCTAAAGTGTTGCCAGTAGAATTGATTACCACCCCCACCTACACAACAGGTACTTTTTAAACTAGTTTCCTTTCACTTTTCTACCCCTGCAATGGTTGTTACTTCACCTTCTAAATAAACTACTAGCACCTGAAATCTTATATCAAAGTCTGAGTGATCCAAAACTAAGACAAATGTAGAAAATTGAAAATTTTCTACAAAAAATTGAAAATAGATACATGGGCTGTATAAAAAGATGAATAAAACTGATGTATAATTTGAAAGAGGGAGGAAAAAAGATAGAAGATATCACTACCAGTATCATAAATTTAAAAGAGG
>SJYQ01000789.1:383534-398151 GCA_006410935.1 Redunca redunca | reverse complement strand
TAGTATAATTAAGAATTATAAGAAATATAATACTTGTTCTTAAAGTAAACATGCATTTAAATGACTAACTCACTAAAAACCACCAACCATTTTTGAACTAGACATGGTGATTTAAAGGACTTTTAGAAAAATAACATGTAGAAATAGGTAGAAAACTCTACAAAAAGAATCTTAGGAGTTGATGAACTTGGTCATAAGTTAACAAATAATAGAATTTTGTAGTAGTTAAAAAACTTGGTCTTGGGACTTCCTTGGCAGTCCAGTGGCTACAGCTCCATGCTTCCACTGCAGGTGACATGGATTCAGTCCCTGGTGTGGGAACTAAGACTCCTCATCCTGCACGGTGTGGCCAAAAACCAAAAACACCCCCAAAACTTGGTCTTGTATTAAAAAATTAATTGAACTAAATAGAAAATCCAATGACATAGTTTTTTTAAAAAAAGAATTTATATAATAAAGTTGGCTTTCTATTAATGGTGAAAAGTTGGTTTACTAAAAAGAAAAAAAATATATGTAACTGTATACATATATATCATGGGACAACTGGTTAGCCATGTGTGAAAACAAACCTATCTTTATCTCACTCTGTATGCCAAAATATATCCCAGGTGTTGCAGAAATTTAAATATAAAGTAGTTGAACTATGAAAGTAGTAAGAGGAATAACAAGGGCTGTTTAATATTCTCAGAATGAAGTTCCTGAAGCCCTAAACAAATGATAAAACAGTAGGACTGACTAGGTAAAAACTGAATATGTCTGTATAGCAAAATTGTTTAAAAACAAAGTCAAAAGGCAAAAGACAAACTAGGAAAATAATTTATAATGTATTTTGAGGACAAAAGGCTCATATTCTGAAAAGAAATACTTTCATTATTTAACCCATAGCTTCCTTGCCAACATCAGTTTCTAACACACTTGCCCTTACTTGCTCCTTTTCAGTCACACTGCTCCTATTTTCCTTAAATATTCCAAACACTGTCCCTATCTCAAGGCATTTGAATTACAGTCATGTAAATGAGTTGGTATGTTATATCTTCAGAGAAACAGTTCCAGGACTCCCCCTCAGTTACCAAAATCCACAGTGATGTTCAAGTCCCTAAATAAAATGGCATAGTACAAAGGATACAGTTGCCCCTCCCTATCCACAGATGCCCAACCTGTGCACTGGGGGGGTCAACTGTACTGTTGCTCCAACTAGAATGTTCTTCTTTCAGATATCCACATAGCATGTACTCTCACACCTTTTAGTTTGTGTTTGTATATCCTCTTCCCAGATACTTTCCTGAGTAGTATAACCATATTAGCACCTTTGCCACTCTTAATTTCCATTATTTCTTTTCCAGCATCATTAATTCTTGGCATGATTTTATGTATGTATGTTTACATATAAATATATATATATATAGTCAATCTTCCTATTCTCAAATTTCTTGCAAATAGGAACATCATATTGGAAAAAATTAAAATTCTGGTGACACAGAATTTTAGAAGATATGAGAAAACACAGCATCTTTGGGAATGATTTAGAACACTCTATCAGATGCATTCTTTTACATTTCACTAAGAAATTACAGATCTAAGAATACAGACAATAGAAGCATATATATGTATGTGTGTGTGTGTATACATTATATACACACACACAAATATATGTTGAACTTATTAGTAGTAGTATTAACAAAAAAAATAGAAACAATCAAAATCCCCTTTTGGGGGCCAAGTGAACAAATGAATAAGCATCAAAAATGTTGTCACATAGCATTTACAAAGAACAAAGCAGATTCACAATTATGTTACAAAAAAACAACAGGTGAAGCAAGGAAAGTAATATAAAATACAGTGTGTAGAATTTGGTTTCATTTACGTAAGAAACAAAAAAAATGAACTTGATCATTACAATATTGCAGGGAGTAGAATGAGGTGCCTGAGTTAGGAGCAAAAGACAATTTTTTATTATTTAACATTTTATGCACCACTGAAACAAAAACAGCCACAATAAGAGAGATGGAAAGATGAGGGCTGGGGGCAAGCGGAATTTGTGCAGTGACCAGGCTGATGAAGAGGTAGAAGTTTGACAGTTAAGAACCTTAGAGATCATGATAAGATGTCTATGTGGAGGGATGGGAAACCATGAGGGGATTGATTTGATACAAACTGACTTACCAACTTTGGCAGAGCCCGGATTTGAAACAGGCTCTTCTCTACACCTCCAAATAAGATTATTTAAAGGAGTTGAACAATATGATTTGAAAACTTTGTAAATAAACTTAAGTTACCTAACTTTACATGGGCATGCTATGTTGGATTTACCTGGTAGTATCATATGTACATCAGAGAACAGATTTTCTGACAAATAAACAAATCCTTTACATGGAAATGTATAAAACGCAGATGATGCATCTAAATTACACATAACTTTCAAAGTGAGATACAGTATATAACCCTCTTTTCTCAGATGGGGAATTATATTTGCAACCTTTCCAACACGAACACCTAGAAGGTATATATTTACATAATATATTCATATTTATTGTGAAGTTTGACATCTTTGGAATCATCAACATTAAGATGAAACACTAATATCAACATTATACCAACATTAAGATCAACATTATCACTGAAAGATGAACGCCCCAGGTCGGGAGGTACTCAATATGCTACTGGAGAAGAGTGGAGAAATAGTTCCAAAAAGAATGAAGAGGCTGAACCAAAGTGAAAATCATGCTCAGCTGTAGATGTGACTGGTGATGGAAATAAAGTCTGATAATGTAAAGAACAATATTGCATAGGAACCTGGGATGTTAGGTCCATAAATTAAGGTAAATTGGAAGTGGTCGAACAGGAGATGGCAAGTGAACATCAACATTTTAGGAATCAGTGAACTAAAATGGACTAGAATGGGTGAATTTAATTCAGATGACCGTTATATCTACTACTGTGGGCAAGAATCCCTTAGAAGAAATGGAGCAGCCCTCACAGTCAACAAGAGTCCAAAATGAAGCACTTAGGTGCAGGCCCAAAAACAAGAGAATGATCTCTGTCCTTTTCCAAGGCAAACTGTTCAATATTACAGTAATCCAAGTCTATGCCCCAACCACTAATGACAAAGAAGCTGAAGTTGAACTGTTCTATGAAGACCTAAAATACCTCCTAGAACTAACACCAAAAAAAGATGTCCTTTTCATCATACAGGACTCAAATGCAAAAATAGGAAGTCAAGAGATACCTGGAGTAACAGGCAAGTTTGGCCTTAGAGTACAAAATGAAGCAGGGCAAAGGCTAAAAGAGTTTTGCCAAAAGAATGCACTGACCATAGCAAACATACTCTTCCAACAACACAAGAGACAACTCTACACATGGACATCACCAGATAGTCAATATTGAAATCAGATTGATTCTATTCTTTGCAGCCGAAGATGGAGACACTCTATACAGTCTACAAAAACAAGACCGGGAACTGAGTGTGGCTCAGATCATGAACTCCTTACTGCAAAATTCAGACTTTAATTGGAGAAAGTAGGGAAAACCACTAGACCATTCAGGTGTGACTTAAATCAAATCACTTATGGTTATACAGTGGAAGTGACAAATAGATTCAAGGGATTAGAGCTGATGGAGTGCTTGAAGAACTGTGGACAGAGATTTGTAACATTGTACAGGAAATTGTGATCAAAACCAACCCCAAGAAGAAGAAATGAAAAAGGCAAGATGGTTGTCTGAGGAGACCTTACAAATAGCTAAGAAAAGAAGAGAAGTGAACGGCAAAGAGGAGATGAAAAGATATATCCATCTGAATGCAGAGTTCCAAAGAATAGCAAGGAGAGACATAAGAAAACCTTCCTCAGTGATCAGTGCAAAGAAATAGAGAAAAACAATAGAACAGGAAAGACTAGAGATCTCTTCAAGAATATTAGTGATACCAAGGGGACATTTCATGCAAAGATAAGCAAAATAAAGGACATAAACGGTATGGACCAACAGTAGCAGAAGATATTAAGAAGAGGTGGCAAGAATAAACAGAAGAACTATACAAAAAACATCTTCATGACCCAGATAAACACGATGGTGTGATCACTCACCTAGAGCCAGACATCTTGGAGTACAAAGTCAAGTGGGCATCACTGCAAACAAAGTGGAGGTGATGGAAATCCAGGTAAGCTATTTTAAATCCTAAAAGATGATGCTGTGAAAGTGCTGCACTCAATATGCCAGCAAATCTGGAAAACTCAGCAATGGCCACAGGACTGGAAAAGGTCAATTTTTATTCCAATCCCAAAGAAATAATGTTCAAACTACCACACAATTGCACTCATCTCACACACTAGCAAAGTAATGCTCAAAATTCTCCAAGCCAGGCTTCAACAGTATATGAACCATGAACTTCCAGATGTTCAAGTTGGATTTGGAAAAGGCAGAGGAACCAGATATCAAATTGTGAACATCTGATGGATCACAGAAAAAGCAAGAGAATTCTAGAAACATACCTACTTCTGCTTCACTGACTATGACAAAGCCTTTGACTGTGGGGATCACAACAAACTGTGGAAAATTCTTAAAGAGATGGGAATACCTTACCTGCCTCCTGAGAAATCTGTATGCAGGTCAAGAAGCAACAGTTAGAACTGGACAAGAAACAACAGACTAGTTCCAAATTGGGAAAAGAGTTCATCAAGGTCGTATATTGTCACCCTGCTTATTTAACTTCTATTCAGAGTACATCATGAAACATGCCGGACTGGATGAAGCACAAGCTGGAATCAAGATTGCCAGGAGAAATATCAGTGACCTCAGATATGTAGATGACACCACTCTTATGGCAGAAAGCAAAGAGAAACTAAAAAGCCTCTTGATGAAAGTTAAAGAAGAGAGTTAAAAAGCTGGCTTGAAACTCAACCATTCAAAAAACTCAGATCATGACATCCAGTGCCATCAGTTCATGACAAATAGATGGGGAAACAATGGAAACAGTGACAGACTTTATTTTGGTAGGCTCCAAAATCACTGAAGATGGTGACTGCAGCCATGAATTTAAGACTCTTGCTCCTTGGAAGAAAAGCGATGACCAACCTAGTTCATTTTAGTTCAGTCACTCAGATGTGTCCGACTCTTTGTGACCCCATGAGCCGCAGCATGCCAGGCCTCCCTGTCCATCACCCCGGAGTCCACCCAAACCCATGTCCATTGTGTTGGTGATGCCATCCAACCATCTCATCCTCTGTCATCCCCTTCTCCTCCTGCCCTCAATCTTTCCCAGCATCAGGGTCTTTTCCAATTAGTCAGTTCTTCACATCAGGTGGCTAAAGTATTGGAGTTTCAGCTTCAGCATCAGTCCTTCCAATGAATACCCAGGACTGATTTCCTTTAGGATGGACTGGTTGGATCTCCTTGCAGTCCAAGGGACTCTCAGACAGCATATTAAAAAGCAGAGACATTACTTTGCTGACAAAGGTCCATCTAGTCAAAGCTATGGTTTTTCCAGTAGTCAGGTTGGACTGAAAAAAAAGTTGAGAATCGAAGAACTTATGATTTTGAACTGTGCTCCTGGAGAAGACTCTTGAGAGTGACTTGGACTGCAAGGAGATCCAACCAGTCCATCCTAAAGGAAATCA
The DNA here is from genome assembly GCA_006410935.1 of Redunca redunca. Taxonomy (NCBI): domain Eukaryota; kingdom Metazoa; phylum Chordata; class Mammalia; order Artiodactyla; family Bovidae; genus Redunca; species Redunca redunca. Next base: position 392,542 of record SJYQ01000789.1, on the reverse strand, counting down.
GTCCTGAAAATTCATTGGAAGGACTGATGCTGAAGCTGAAGCTTCAATACTTTGGCCACCTGATGCAAAGAACTGATTCATTTGAAAAGACCCTGATGCTGGAAAGATTGAAGGCAGGAGGAGAGAAAGGGATGACAGCAGATGAGATGACTGGATGGCATCACTGACTCGATGGACATGAGTTTGAGTAAGCTCGGGGAGTTGATGATGGACAGGGAAGCCTGGCATGTTGCAGTCCATGGGATTGCAAAGAGTCTGATGTGAATGAGCAATTGAAGTGATCTGAATGTATTTTTGGTGTGTGTTTTTTTTTTTTTAAGTGAGTTGTAACAGGGAATGCTTAAANACATTTTATTATGCTATACCTTTACTGACTATTGAATAAACATGATGTTAGAAGTTTTTTTTTCCAAAATTATTTCTCCAAAAGATAGTTTGAAATTCTCTTGATGTTCATATCCTTTTCATTTCTATTTGTCATCTTTTTAAGGTTATACTTATATTATTAAAACAACTTTCAAATGGGGAGCCTTGCTTTTAGTCCACTCCACTCATTCAAGTCTGCTAAAGTTCTGTTTTATTTCTCTGCTAAAGCATGAAATGATGCCTGACTGTTCAAAGGGTAGAGTTTCAAATCATTTGTTTGACAGAGAAAACCTTTAGGACTGAGTATGAATATAACTGGATTAACATACATACAGATAATTAGAGGAAAATGGTCTTAATTTGTGGGATCTGAGTTCTGGAATTAGAATCTGCCATTGGGAATGGAGAAAAAGCTAAAGGAATTGAACTACAAGCAGACATGTAAGAAATTTAGACTAAAAGGCCAAACTTGTTATTCCTTCTCCTCCTAATAAATCAACAGACACTGTGTCAAAGTGAAAACATGGAGGGAAATGACTAGGGGCAGTTAATTAATATACACTGTTTGTTCTGAAGTGGCAGTAGGGACTGAGGCAACTTTCAATATATTAATGTGAGTGTTCCAAAAGGTTAGTGGAGAATTCCAATGGGAAATCCAGAAATCTTAGCAGATGGTCAGAAACAAAATCATTTTTAGAAATAAATATTATATTTGAGTAGCACTTCAAGATCTGTTATTTTATTAATCCTTCTTTATTTATATGTAATAAAATAGTAACTATTTATTTTAAAGAAAAAAAAAAACTCATTGGAAAAGACCCTGATACTGGGAAAGATTAAAGGCAAAAGGAGTAGGGGATGGCAGGGGGTGAGATGGTTAGATAGCATCATTGACTGAATGGACATGAGTTTAGGGAAACTCCAGGAGATAGCGGAGGACAGAGGAGCCTGGCATGCTACAGTCCATAGGGTCACAAAGAGTTGGATGCAATTAAGTGACTGGATAACAACGTGTAAAATTAGTAAAAATACAAAAGGTGTTTTCCATGCTTTTATTTCACTTATCCTCAAAATAATCAATCCTTTGTTGCTGCTGCTCTAAGTTGCTTCAGTTATGTCTGATTCTTTGCAATCCCATGGCTCCTCTGTCCATGGAATTCTCCAGGCAAGAACACTGGACTGGGTTGCCATTTCCTTCTCTGAGGGATTGTTCCAACCCAGGGATGGAACCCACATCTCTCTTGTCCCTTGCATCGGAAGGCAGATTCTTTACCACTAGGACCATCTGGGAATCTCAGTGCTACGAGTTAAGAACTATTATTATTATAACATGGATTACAAAACAGAAAAAGTGAACGACATATTGAAGATAATATTGTTAGTAAGTGACACAGTTGGGATTGGAAGCCAAGTTTTGCAGACACCAGAGTGTATGCTGTGGGCTCCTACACTGCTTCTCCCACCGATAACTGTTGCACATTCCCGAAGCTATACAGCTACAAATATGTTGACAAAAGAAGAGAAACCTGAAAGCCAATATTTATATTTATTATCTATAGATAATAATTATCTGTAGCTAGCTTTCTGAATAGGAACTGAGACTAGATATGTATTCTTCAGAAAATGACCCACTCTCTTTAAGGAAATGTTTGTTTCATGAACTCTCCTTTATTCTCAGTTCAGTTGGTGCCCTAAGCTAGACACTTTCCTTTGGGGTATGCTATTTGGCTACCTAAATAGAGTGGCTAGATCATACCCACCTAGGTCATTTCTCTGTGACTAGTCCGCTTAACACCTGCTAATGTTTTAACAAATGATTCATTTTTGTCATTTGAGACATTTTAGCTTTGTTACAGAGCAAACCATTTTAGGTAATGAACAATGTAGATGCTTACAAAGTAACTTTTTCTCTGGCTCTTAACCAAAGGAATCTGAGACACTAATTTTTCTTTGTTTGTGATGGCAAAACATTTAGAACAAAAAAGAAGGGCAGTTTAGTAATACTCATTTAATTTGTTCTTATTTAATACTCTAATAAGAAAGGAACTATTCTTTCCCCTACAGTGTTTCAGTCTCTATACTTTAAGATTGTTTTCATTACTTTCCTTATATAGGGGGTAATATTTTAGCTATAATTTATACTGCTTACAATTACAATCTATTAAGACCTCAGCCTATTCATTTCATTATACTGGATTATTTGGTTTTAGTCTACCGAGCATTAATGCAGCTTTTAATATCATTGGTTTTAATATCCTTATAAAGAGCTCATTTGTTTTACTGTACATAATTATCTTTTTATTGATGTGCTGAGGTAGATACCTACAATAGAAGATCATCAAAATAAAATGTGATTTTTGTGATTCAACTCTCATGTTTTGATTTCTTCAGTGATTTTGTTATCTTACTCTCTGGCTGCAGGTGTTTTTATAGATAAACAATTGGATTAATTCGGAAGCCTTAGAGCTGCTCACCCATTACACATTCACAAGTCAATAATATCAACAAGTATATTGTCAGGACTCATTCTCTTACAGGTAGAAAAATCTAATGTAACAATAAATTAACCAAGAGAATCTGTTTCACAGATCAAAAAGACAATCAAATGAGAAAAGATATGTGAGTGGGGAAATATATTAGGAACTAAGAGCTGTGTAGAATTAATTCCTCAAATGAAAAGTTTGAAATTGGTCTAATGGGCTTTGAGACGCTTTGGAGAAGAAATGGAGATTTTTGATAGAGGACAAAAGAGATGACTTGAGTGACAGCACACTGTTTTACGTATTACCAAATTGTCTCCCAACAACAAAAACAAAAATGGACTGTTAGTAAAATGCTGATGCACCCCCTCTATCATGTCATGTTCAGCCAAACATATGCAGACTTGGAGGCCAGCCAGCATCACTGTCACACTCATTCTTCAAAAAAAAATTTTGTTCCTAATCAGTTTAATGCTGACTTTCTGTGTCCTTTTTCTACCTGCTTTTGGGATGGAAGACACTGAGATTTAGAGCACACGAAAGGGAATTAACAAAAAGATGAGTTTACAGTTTGTAGAATGAAGCAACATGGATGATGTGTAGGTGGTGGAAGAGATTGAGAAGAGTGGCAAAAAAATTGGGGAAAATCTAAGACAAAGTGATTAGAGGAAAAAGGAATAAAGCTAAGGTAAACAGATTTTCTTGCTGACCTGAGGACTCATTGAAGTCTATAATTATATTTATATGGTGACAATAAAATTTAGGTTTTAGTGGTTTTCCATAGCAGTGATCTGGAATGGGGAGGCAGAAAATGTAGATAAACAAAGAGCTATAAGAATTAATATTATTGGATATAATCTGGCTGAATGATGAAACATAATTTTAGGATGAAAAGGAGGTACAGAGGGAGTAAAATGGGGAGTGTAGGTGAGGAAGAGAAGAAAGACAATGAAATACTGAGAGAAAACGTGTGGTCAAAATGAGACCTCTAAAAATCCTCTATTCCATAAAAGCAAGGAGAAATCTGGCCAAAAAGCCAGAATCAACCATTTCAGAACTGTACAAATTAACCAAAGGCTTAGAGCAACCAAGGGAATATTTATACAAGAAAAATTGCTCTATAAGAGTGCCAGCTTTGTGGCCTTTTAGCTTCCCCTATTCCCATCTTCTGTGCTCTCAACATTTGCTATGGACAATCAACAAGGCAATGACTGGAGGGAGCAGAAAAGGGCTAGATCTCTTTCAATGTCTCATTCTACAAGAATTGTCACTATTTATTTGATTTGCCTGGTGGTTTCCCAGAAGTTCTCACTTGCAAAACTACTTACACTGATATGACTTGGAGCTTATATAGCATTGAACAACTTTTCCTCTGGGAGAATATTGAGGGAGGGTATTTGTCATAAGAAATTACAGGTAATTATTTAACTTTGTGGTCTCTTGGGGCACCTGGGGCAACCAACAGTAAACATAAAAACGTTTAAAAGGAAAAAATCGAAATGAGAGGGCTTTGAAAATCTCTGAAGTATTATTGGGAATCTAGAAGACCATATGCATGCGTAGAGCACAAGTCCGAGGCCGTGTTCTCAGGAGAGTCACATGAAGGCCCTGAGTTCTCATCCTGCCTGAGCTTTTGGCTCTGTACAAGCAGGAAGTGAAAGTAGAGTTGATAAATACCTGTCTGAGTGCTGAAGGTATGCCACTTGGCAAATACTTAGTGCATTTTGCCAAAAATGAGTTATTCACATACAGTGGGGATCTACTTCTGAACTCTGCCATTTTCCATTGATCTGTGAATAGAGAACAGTTATCATTGCTCACCACCCTGTCTTATAAGGGTTTACTCTTAACTTACCATGGTCTCTGACCAGAAGTGCACCCTGATTGGAAATTAAGACAATAACCAAATAAGGCATTCTGTGCTTTGGACAAGCAGGTCCCTTAAACAGTCAGATGCATACTTCAGGAAGAATTTTAATGAACCCAGATTCTTACATCTTCCCATACAAAGAAATGCACTGAAATCATTGACTTCAGATAACCATTCTTTGTGATTAGCAGTAATATTTTTACCAAGATGTATGCCTGTCTGCACATATTCCCTAGTTTAAAAAACAAATCTTATATAACTGGATTCTACCCAACTCTTTGGACCATTTTTCTCAGAGTCAGCTAGGTGTCTGGCTTCTGGCCTACAGTCATTCGCAATACCCTGAATAAAACTTAAACTCACAACTCTTCTGTTGCCTGATTTTCTTTAAGTCAACAGATCAATATGTCTATCTTTTCAATGACACGACACTGTTCTGATTACTATAGATTTATACATTTTTCTTCTTTCTCAAATTTGGTTTTCTGGTATTATATTTGGGAATCTTTCATTTTCATATTAATTTAGAATCAGCTTTATTCTATAACACAATACTTTCTTAAAGGAATTGCATTGAAAATAGTTCTATAGATAGTTTTATCTNTGAAAATTCCAATCAATGAACAAGGGATATGTCTTCACTTATTTAGGTTTTAAAAGTTTTCTCAGACATGTTTTGCATTTTCAGTATATAAATAATTCACACATTTTATCAGATTTATCTTTAATATTTTTAATTTTATGCTAATTTAAATGGTCTGTTAAATTTTTAAATCTCAGATTGTATGAAAATACAATTGATTTGTACAAAGTGTTTTTTCTGCTTTGCACCCTGCATGCATGCATGTTAAATTCATATATTTAATAGCAGTAGTAAGGCTGAATATCCTTGGCTTTTACTGTATTAGGGAAAAAACTTTCAATCTTCCACCAATATGAATATGTTAGCTTTTATAAAACATTTCTTTTTCTTTTAGGTTGAGGATGTACCCTTCTAATTCTAGTTGGCTGTGGGTTTTTTTATTTTGTTTTGTTTATTTATTTAATCCGGGATGACTACTGATTTCATCAAATATTTTTCAGTGTCTATTGATAATGTACACATTTTTATTTTTTGGCCTTTAATATGGTAAATTGATACTGATTGATTTTTGAATACTGAAACAACCTTGCATTCTTGGGATAAACTGCACTTTGTCATGAGATATTATCTTTTTATGTATATCTGGATTTGATTTACTAACATTTAGATGAGGATTTTATTGTTTATGTCCAAGGGATAATGTTCTATGTATACATAATTTTTCTTGTAATCTCTTGCTGGTTTTGGTACTGTGTAATGCTGGCTTTAAAATACAAGTTGGGAAGTATTCTCATATTTTCAGATTCTGGATGAGTGTATAGAATCAGTATAACTTCTTCCCTAAATATTTACAGATGGTGGTGTACTCATTAAGTTGTGTCCAACTCTTGGAACCTCATGGACTGTAGCTGTGTAAAATCACTTGAACTTGAAGTATTCCTTTTAGGAAGATTTTACTTACAAATACAATATATTTCATTGACATAACTCTCAGTTCAGTTCAGTTCAGTCACTCAGTGATGTCTGACACTTTGCAACCCCATGGACTACAGCATGCCAGGCTTCTCTGTCCATCACCAACACCCACAGCTTATTCAAAGTCACGTCCATCGAGTCAGTGATGCCATCCAACCATTTCACCCTCTGTAGTCCACTTTCCTCCTGCCTTCAATCTTTCCCAGCATAAGGGTCTTTTCTAATGAGTCAGTTCTTTGCATCACATGGCCAAAGTATTGGAGTTTCCACTTCAGCATCAGTCCTTCCAATGAATATTCAGGACTGACTTCCTTTAGAATTGACTTGGATTTCCTTGCTGTCCAACGGATTCTCAGGAGTCTTCTCCAACACCACAGTTCAAAAGCATCAATTCTTCAGTGCTCACATCCATACATGACTACTGGAAAAATGACAGCTTTGACTAGATAGACATTTGTTAGCAAAGTAATGTCTCTGCTGTTTAATATGTTGCCAAGGTTGGTCATAACTTTTCTTCCAAGGAGCAAAGTGTCTTTTAATTTCATGGCTATAGTCACCATCTGCAGTGATTTTGCAGCCCCCAAAAATAAAGTCTGTGACTGTTTCCATTTTTTCCAATCTATTTGCCATGAAGTGATGGGACCAGATGCCATATCTTAGTTTTTTGAATGTTGAGCTTTAAGCCAACATTTTCACTCTCCTCTTTCACTTTCCTCAAGAGGCTCTTTAGTTCTTCTTCGCTTTCTGCCATAAGGGTGGTGTCATCTGCATATCTGAGGTTACTGATATTTCTCCCTGAAATCTTGATTCCAGTTTGTGCTTCATCTATCCTGGCATTTTTAATGATGTACTCTGCATATAAGTTAAATAAGCAGGGTGACAAAATACAGCCTTGACATACTCCTTCCCTGATTTGGAAGCAGACTGTTGTTCCATGTCCAGTTCTAACTACTGCTTCTTGACCTGCACACAGATTTTTCAGGAGGCAGGTCTGGTGGTCTGGTATTCCCATTTCTTTAAGAATTTTCCACAGTTTGTTGTGATCCACACAGTCAAAGGCTATGGTGTAGTCAATAAAGCAGAAGCAGATGTTTTTCTGGAACTCTCTTGCTTTTTTAATAATCCAACAGGTATTTGCAATTTGATCTCTGGTTCCTCTGCCTTTTCTAAATCCAGCTTGAACATCTGGAACTTCATAGTAAACATACTTTTGAAGCCTGGCTTGGAGAATTTTGAGCATTACTTTGCTAGCTTGTGAGATGAGTGCAATTGTGCGGTAGTTTGAGCATTCTTTGGCATTGCCTTTCTTTGGGATTGGAATGAAAACTGACCTTTTCCAATCCTGTGGCTACTGCTGAGTTTTCCAGATTTGTTGGCAAATTGAGTGCAGCACTTTCACATCTTTTAGGATTTGAAATAGCTCTACTGGAATTCCATCACCTCCACTAGCTTTGTTCAAAGTGATGCTTTGTGAGGACCACTTGACTTTGCATTCCAGGATGTCTGGCTCTAGATGAGTGATCACACCATTGTGGTTATCTGGGTCATGAAGATGTTTTTTGTATAGTTCTGTGTATTCTTGCCACCTCTTCTTAATATCTTCTGCTTCTGTTAGGTCCATACCATTTCTGTCCTTTATTGTGCCCATCTTCACATGAAATGTTCCTTTGGTGTCTCTTTTTCTTGAAGAGATCCCTAGTGTTTCTCATTTTATTGTTTCCCTCTATTTCTTTGCATTGATCACTGAGAAAGGCTTTTTTATCTCTCCTTGCTATTCTTTGGAACTGCATCCAAGGGGTATATTTTTCCTTTATTCCTTTGCCTTTCACATCTTTTCTTTTCTCAGCTATTTGTAAGGCCTCCTCAGGCTACCATTTTGCCTTTTTGCACTTGTTTTTCTTGGGGGTGGTCTTGATCACTGCCTCCTGTACAATGTCACGAACCTCTGTCCATAGTTTTTCAGGCACTCTGTCTATCAGATCTAATCCTTTGAATCTATTTGTCACTTCCTTATATAATTGTAAGGGACAGAATGATGTCTGTTCATTTCCAGGGCAAACCATTAAGTATCATAGTAATCCAAGTCTATGCCCCGACCAGTAATGCTGAAAAGCTGGAGTTGAACAAGGTCTTCTATAAAGACCTACAAGACCTTCTGGAACTAACACCTAAAAAATATGTCCTTTTCATTATTGGGAACTGGAATGCAAAAGTAAGAAGTCAAGAGATACCTGGAGTAACATGCAAGTTTGGCCTTGGATTGCAAAATGAAGCAGGTCAAAGGCTAACAGAGTTTTGCCAAGAGAAAGTGCTGGTCATAACAAACATCCTCTTCCAACAACATATGAGAAGACTCTACACATGAACATCACCAGATGGTCAATACAGAAATCAGATTGATTATATGATTTGCAGCCAAAGATGGAGAAGCTTTATACAGTCAGCAAAAATAAGACTGGGAGCTGACTGTGGCTCAGATCATGAACTCCTTATTGCCAAATTCAGACATAACTCTAGTCTTGTTATTTATATATCTTGAGTAAGCTTTGGTAGTTTGGATATTTTAAGGAGTTTGTCTACTTCATCTAGGTTGTTAAATTTATTTATAAAAAATTGTGTATAATATTCAGTTATTATCCTTTTAACATCTATAGAACAATGCTCCTCAACTTTAATTATTATCTTAAGATTTAAAGGAAAAAAAAGTGAAGAAAAGAGCAAGATTTAAAGGAGA
>SJYQ01000789.1:366100-379335 GCA_006410935.1 Redunca redunca | reverse complement strand
TTAGAGTAGGTATGGAGGCGTTTGATGAGTTCCTGTTGGTTAATGTTCCCTGGATTCAGGAGTTCTCTGATGTTCTCAGGCTTTGGGCTTAAGCCTCCTGCTTCTGGTTTTCAGTTTTATTTTTACAGTAGCCTCTAGACTTCTCCGTCTATACAGCGCTGTTTTTGAAGGCAATGATCTGCTTTTCTGGGTGCTTGATGTCCTCTGCCAGCATTCAGAAGTTGTTTTGTGGATTTTGCTCGGCGTTGAACTGTTTTTTTTGAGGAATTTGTGAGGGAGAAAGTAATCTCCTGGTCCTATTCCTCCGCCATCTTCTCCCCCTCCTCCCTATTATCTTATTTACAGAATTACCTATGTTGCTTCTATAGTTTTTCTCATGTTTACTGTGTTTTAATTGCTTCAGATTCTTATCACTCATTAAATATTACCGCAAAACCACCCTCATTTATATTCAGCAAAGAAACGAACTGTTTAAATGTCTTGTTGAATGGAATGTATATTAAAGAATAAATATTTTCTATAAGATATAAAAGTATTTTTATACAAGGAATGGAAGTATTCTCTTTCCTCCAAGAACCCTATTATCACCCTATTTTCATCAATAATAGTTTACAAAAACATAATGCTCATCAGGGGTCATAGAAAATAATATAATAATTAAAGATAATAATAACCATTACTTTCATACTGTGCTTTAGAACCTATAGAGTTATTAATAGCTTCTCCTTTAATTGTCACAAGACATTCTAGGTTAGTGTGATAATATCATTTTGCCAAAATACATACACAAGGACTCAAAAGTTTGACTGTGTATGTCTATAAAGCCTTTTTTGGTAAGCTTAGAACACACACGAATATAAATACACAAAGCTTAGCATCTGTAATCCCAAGTGCCTAGGTTTGCATATAGACTTTCTTTGTAACTAAGGATTGTTTTTTGTGCTTAGCCCAAAAGATATTTGTAGCTATTTCAGCAAAAGATAAATACTAAATATTTCTACTCTTAAAAGTTTTACAACCACTGCTACAAAGGAGGAAGATAATACAAAACTCTCCCTGCTGTCTAAAGTCCAACTAAAAGCTGATTTTATCATGTCCTTCCTCTTGGTTACAAATTGAAGAAGACTTGCATAATGTATCAGATTAAACGGTGAAAAAGTGGATGAAGCTTGTTTTGACAGGTAGCTCTAAATTTTGCAGAAAATATAAATCTGATCTAAATAAAGAGTCTATTGGAATTTTAGGCCTCCAGGACTAAAGATCTTTATGTCATATCACCATCACAGCAGCACTCCTAAATTTTGAATTTCTTTATCTCGGTAGCATGTCAAATATGGAAGCCAAATCCATGGAATCATACAGTATAAAAAATAAAAAGTAGAGTATAAGAGGAGGCTCTGAAGATCAGTAGTCACTGAAATGAGTGTAATTTCTGTTAAAAATTCTCATGTACTTATGTGAGAACATATTGGTGTCATTACAGGTATTGAGGATATGATTTTGGTAAGGGAGGGACAGTGAATAGTCACAATAGAAAATTTGCTGGTTGGGAAACACTGGGCAAGTTATGTAGCCTCTGTACCCAAATTTCACCACCTGCAAAATATAAGGATTAGATAAATTAAAACTAATAATTTGCTAAGAACAGTACCTGGCACATCAGTTCAGTTCAGTTCAGTCTCAGTCGTGTCTGACTCTTTGCGACCCCATGAACCGCAGCGCGCCAGGCCTCCCTGTCCATCACCAACTCCCGGAGTTCCTCAGACTCACGTCCATTGAGTCAGTGATGCCATCCAGCCATCTCATCCTCTGTCGTCCCCTTCTCCTCCTGCCCCCAATCCCTCCCAGCATCAAAGTCTTTTCCAATGAGTCAACTCTTCGCATGAGGTGGCCAAATTACTAGAGTTTCACCTTTAGCATCATTCCTTCCAAAGAACACCCAGGACTGATCTCCTTCAGAATGGACTGGTTGGATCTCCTTGCAGTCCAATGGACTCCCAAGACTCTTCTCCAACACCACAGTTCAAAAGCATCAATTCTTTGGCACTCAGCCTTCTTCACACTCCAACTCTCACATCCATACATGACCACTGGAAAAACCATAGCCTTGACTAGATGGACCTTTGTTGGCAAAGTAATGTCTCTGCTTTTGAATATGCTGTCTAGGTTGGTCATAACTTTTCTTCCAAGGAGTAAGCGTCTTTTAATTTCATGGCTGCAATCACCATCTGCAGTGATTTTGGAGCCCCCAAAAATAAAGTCTGACACTGTTTCCACTGTTTCCCCATCTATTTCCCATGAAGTGATGGGACCGGATGCCATGATCTTCATTTTCTGAATGTTGAGCTTTAAGCCAACTTTTTCACTCTCCTCTTTCACTTTCATCAAGAGACTTTTTAGTTCCTCTTCACTTTCTGCCATAAGGGTGGTGTCATCCGCATATCTGAGGTTATTGATATTTCTCCTGACAATCATGATTCCAGCCTGTGTTTCTTCCAGCCCAGCATTTCTCATGATGTACTCTGCATAGAAGTTAAATAAGCAGGGTGACAATATACAGCCTTGATGTACTCCTTTTCCTATTTGGAACCAGTCTGTTGTTCCATGTCCAGTTCTAACTGTTGCTTCCTGACCTGCATACAGATTTCTCAAGAGGCAGGTCAGGTGGTTGGTATTCCCATCTCTTTCAGAATTTTCCACAGTTTATTGTGATCCACACAGTCAAAGGTTTTGGCATAGTCAATCAAGCAGAAATAGATGTTTTTCTGGAACTCTCTTGTTTTTTCGATGATCCAGCAGATGTTGGCAATTTGATCTCTTGGCGCATAGTGTTAAGTAAATCAGTCAATCAATAGTTCTTAAAGCTTAGCATTCTCCTAATTTATATATAACCTAGAAACCAAGGATTAAGTATTTATTTTAAACAATTTACGAAAATCATAAGCCAGCAGTGGAATAATGTTTATCTGTATTTCTCTCTCTGAGAAATAGTGCTGATAAAGATTTCCCCAAACATATTAAATAGGTTATAGTGCCAAACAACTTTCAAATATTGGTGCTAGAAACCTCAAAGATGGATTTCTGAGTTAGATTTCATCTCTAGGTTACTAAAAAGAATCTGCCTATCATAATCACATTGGGACCTCATCTGAAGAAGCAGGTATCATTTTAAATGTTGCTGGTTGCTGTGCTAGAGGTAAAGAAAGCTCTGAAAGTTTTAAGTTGTCACATCATTCAAATCAACTCATTGGCTAAAATTAGAGAATCTGGGAGTTCAGTCATCTATGTTCCCCAAGTGAAGGAGAACCTAATATCTGTAAACAGCATTAGTAAATCACAGATGCCTGGTGTTTGAACTGTGGAGTATGAGTGAAATAAAGGAAGGAAGCAGCCGATATGGTTAAGTGGAATGATTGCTTTAGTTCTGGATTCGTACAGCCTTCCTTTTCCCAGTCCTATACTCTCTCTGCCCCCTGCCAGCACAGACACTCATGTATACTTGATGCAAGGCAAGCATTCTCATTGAATTATCTGTGTTTCTCAGAGAGACAGAAAAAAAGAAAAGCACCAATTTTCAGCATGTATTTGTGCCCCTTTATAAGCCAGTTTGTAGAATCTGTGGACTGGAATTATTGTCACAGCAGTTCACTATATGGTATTATCAGTTATTCCTCGATTTATCTGACTGAATCTATAGTATGCTTATTTGTCTTATGGGCCAAGGTGTGACTACTAGAGTGTCAAATTGCCTCAGCATTAAAAAAGAAAAAAGCAAAACAAAACAAACACTAAGAGAGAAGTGGAGAGTAAGTAGCTTCATTGAATTGAGCTTTTTAAAAAAGGAAGGTTCTATGCATCTATCAGCCTCATCTCCCATTATGTGTCTTCTCATGAGACCTGATACCTCATCAAGACCCCTAATGTCTCTGATTGGAATGCACATGGGCCTCTGCTGAAGTTGTGTGTGTGTTTCAGACAATTCAGGTATTTTACTTTGTTTCAGTTGTGTAAAATCTTCATGGAAGAGAGAAGGAATTTCTCACCTGTCTAGAATCCTACATTCACACAGGGCCAGGACCCAATTACAACACACTTTGGGGACATATAACAATGGATTGGTCACTATCGCATAAGCACAGATATGCTGCTTTATCTGAAACGTTGCCCTTAGTAACAAAGACATTTTTTTCCCAAGCATCTTTCATGAAAACAACTATTGGAGGCAGAATTGGTCCTATTTAATTAACTTCTTACTTCCAATCCTCAGGCACAGAAGAAAATAATGAAAAATCACCATGAAACAGTTGGTGACCACCTACTGATTTTTTTTCTTTGCAATATTTCTAAATGTTTTGTTTCCATGTAAGAGTATTTTTTCTCATTAGCATTTTAGCTATCAGAGAAATTCAATTCTATTAAAATAAAGGAAGAAGTAGAAAAAAAATACATTGTTTACTTTTTTATTGAATTGTCTACTTACATTTATTTTTATGCTTCCCATTCACTTTATTTCTGTTTGATTCAGTGTCTATGTTTCCTACTTTTTATAACATTCTGAATTCTGCTCTACCTCACTTAGTTTTCATGAATTTATCTTTCCTCTCCAAATAGCCATAGTGTATCATTAACAAAAGGTAGCAGAATGAAGAAAGTTGATATTTTTACCTCTTAATATCAGAAAACTACTTATATTCAGTTTACTTATATTTGTCCCCTTTTCATATTAATCTAGTGGAATTTGAGCAGAAGACTAGTATTTAATGAGACTCAAAATTTAACCATGAAAACTGATTTTGAAATGTTTGTATTGGAATAATACATAGTGCTATGGTTTCATGACGATATTGGTATGGCAAAATATAATATTATCCTTGTTTTTGTTTGTTGATCACTCTGATAAACTGATAATTGCACAATGACCCTGACAAAGTCTGTTTTTCATCTTCCTTTTCTCTCTTTGCTGCAGAAGTTGAGATGAATAACAAGAGATGTGGATCAACACTCTAAATAATTGTAAGCAGTTAAACTTCTGTTGGTACTAGTTATTATTTTTGAATTTGTAGTTTTTGTAAAATAGAAACATTTCACAATAAATATTTCATAGAAACCTAAAATACTTGAATTTTTCCCCCCACAAATTCTTCTAACGGTTGGTACTTCATGTTGGTATCTAAAAATAATAAACAAACTATACCTTCATGTGTTATATAAAGTCTAAAGACAAAAGTGGTATCAAAGTAAACCAACCTTTCAAAGCAAGAGAATTGTCATGTATGTGCTATATATGGGGACAGATATCCACAGTTTTTCATAGATGGGAGCTAATTTACCATTTCCTTGTGTTGCAAAACTTGGAGTAAGAAGCAGATCATTTAAGATAATTGTACATGAAGTTCCCCATGGTAGTGATATAAAATGAGGGAAGGCTGAGGGAAGGAAAAAGGGAATAAAATTAAGGTGACCACACAGAAACTTATCAAAAGAGTCAGTAAAGGTTAATACAGTTAATTTCAAAATATGAATATGATTCTGAGAATTAAGGTACAAAGAGGCAGTATCAATAGTTTTGTGGAAAAATCTGTATATGAAAATAATATTCCCAACTGTAGATACAGAATACAGTTGTAAGCATGATATTAAAGAATATTTGTTTTTATTATAGCAACTAAAATTGATTGTGCTGTTTCATGAATCTATGGCTTTTTATAATTTATCCCACTGGCTAGATTCTCTCCCCTGACTTATGCACAAAAAGAACTTACGTTCAATAGGAACTTATATTCACCTTCAAAATCAGTTCAAATATTAATCCTTCTTTGGAACTTCCCTGAGCCCAGGTTAGAACTGATTTCTCCCTAAGTTTACTCTCGCTGAATTACACTTACTTGTTTTCATTTCTTGCTTGTCAAGCAGTGAACTTTTTTTCCATTTTCTCTGAATATATATTTCTGGTCCTGGTAGATACTAGTTATGACGTACATGTGTTCTAAATAAATAATTTATATTATTTTAGTCATTATAATTCATTATAACTTCTTTCTAGTAGGAAATAACAATCAAGACCAATTGTTTCCTTTCAGTTCTTCTGAGTTTAAGAAGCTAAAAGCAATGTTTTGTGTATTGTGTTGCCAAGAGGACACACGTCCAAGTCATTTAAGACACTTTGACAAGACATGGAATAAGAGGATTGGTGGTGAACAGATCACATAAAGTTAATGAAAAAAGAAAATGAGGAGGAAAACAATAGCACAAGCCTCTACCCAATTGTAGATGTTTAGTTCTATGTGGAAGAGGATAATTAGAATAAGTAAAGGAAACGGCAGACTTGGTTAAAGTTTTGCACACAAAGAAAAACCTATTGTTTTTGAAAGACCAGAAAGAAATATTATTTGGATTCCTACTCAGTCTGCTTCCTACTAAATGTGTGATTGTTGAGAAAACTGGGAAAGTCTCTCTCAGTGACTTTTTCTTGGTAAGCTTTTTAGACACTGCTTTTTACCAACTAATCCACCATCATCACTGCTCTATAATTATTTCTCCCAATAGTCTGTGAGTTACTTGAAGTCAGCACCTTGATTTTATCTTTACTTTTGCTTTTCAGAAAATCACAATTTATTTGNAAAGGAGTTACCATATAATTTAAAAGAAAAAAAGTAAACTGATAATTGCAAATGCTACCTGATTGCAATTATTATAAATATATATGCACTAAATGGAAAAACAAAATGTTACAGTAATGTTGTTAGGATGGTAGGATTATGATTGTTTTTAATTTTAAAAAATTATCTTTAATGTTATAGTATTAAAACTAAAGTCAAGACAGAAAATTTGAGTGTTTTTTCCCTTCTTGGGACTTAGATTGATTCAAGATGACTTTAAAGGACAAAAAGCAGTTCTTCTAAAAACTCATAAGGGGCTTCCCTGGTGGTTCAGTGGTGAAGAATTCACCTACCGATGCAGAAGAGAGATGGGTTTGATCCCTGAGCCAGAAGGATCCCACATGCCTCAGAGCAATTAAGCCTCTGCACCACAACTATTGAGTCTGAGCGCTAGAGTCCGGGAGCCACAGCTGCTGAAGCCCACGTGCCCTAGAGTCCATGCTCCAAGAGGGAAGTCACGGCAATGAGAAGCCCACGCACTGCAACTAGAGGGCAGCCCCCACTCGCAGCAACTAGAGGAAAAGCTCAGGCAGCAACAGAGACTCAGCACAGCCAAAACTAAATAAATATGTAAAGTTACATTAAAGATAAACTCACGATTTAACTCATGTATTCAACATTTCTTAAATATTTGCTAGAAACTACTGTGTCCCTTGAACTTTTCTATTTTTTTGTACAAGCGATGTCCAAATATAACATAAATCTAACAGTTTTGTAGGTCAGAAGTTCAATACCTCAACATCTCAATACCTCAGCTCAGCATTATCAGGGCTTCAGAAAAATCAATGATACATGAATATTGTCAATGGCCAGTTTAAATAGGTCGTGGTGGCAGTGACCATAACAGGCAGCTGCTGTCATCATCAGTGACATTTTTAACAGAGTTGCCAAGGACTGAAACAGCTTGGAAGATTTAAGTGCACTGGTCTCTGAAAAAAGTGTTTCACAATGAAGGCTTATGGCAAGGTCAGGGTTAAGCAGCAAGTGCTTGGCAGTTATAAATTGTAAATACTGAGGCAGCTCCTCATGGACTGGATTGTAACATTAAAACCCCAAAGAAAATGGCAATTTGGGAATTTGGTAGAGCAGAGACTCTGGCGAATGTAGTTAAAGGACACTCACTCATCTAAAAGCAGCTCTCTGGTGTCAAAGACGTGTTTCACCTTCAAGGTCATTCCAACACTAGTATTTTCCCCTGAAAATACTTTCTATAAATGTTAAGGAATTTGCCATTTCTGTAAGCAAGTCAAAACTCCAAGCAGAAATCAAATTGTTTTCATCTTTAAATGATTTTTCATACTCATGCAAAAAAAATAAATGTTTGTAAAATTCTACAAGGCAAGATGAAAAAATAAATGTGAAAGATTAGGTTACAGTATTTGAACTCTGTCTCTAAACTGGACTCCAAAGTATAGGGAATGCATAATTTATTAGTCTCTATTTTATAAATTTCCTCCACTTACGCAGAAACAAGGCACATGGGTTGTTTGGTGGTGGTGATTGTGGGTGTCTACATGTATCTGTTTATACCTGCATGTCTCGGCTTTAACAGACAGGATCTATCTAGACAAAAGAGGGGCCAACATTACTCTTTTTGTTTTTAAAACATCCAGATTCTTTTTCCTAGCTGTCAGGATCACACTGCCTTACATTTACAACAAATGTTCAACCCCTCAGCCCCTCATCAAAACAACCCCTCCCTTTGCTTTTCACGTCACCTGCTGTAGTAATTGCTGGCACAGTCATGCTATCATTTATTACAGAGAAACCTGGAGTTGTGCCCATAGAAAGGAAATTTTAAGTGTGATAAAAAGGAACGATTATAACCCTCTAAGTATCCTGGAAGGTAAGGCATTTGGAGAAACATTGTACCCAAATCACAGTGGGCATCAACCTAATTATAAAGACATGGAGGGCCTGGGGCAGCAGCAAGCTGCCTTCTCAAGAGCAGCAGGAGCCTTTTGCTGAACAGCCCTGTGTGGTCTCACAGTTCAACAAGGAGGATGAAAAAAAATAAACGTGGGAATCTGCGGAAAGAGTGAGGTTTGGTACTTTGAACACTAAGAGTAAGGATAAGGACTCACATGGCAACCAAATGCATTTTCTCTGCTTAACTACCTCTTTTCATCCTGACTGGTGCCTACTGTCTTAATTAGGTACCTCACTCCATACAGAAAAGATGGCACAGCAGTGCTGCTTCATGTTTATATATTCTGCTCAGTCCCCTTTGGGTAGTAAGAGCTGTTTTCGATACTAAAACTGATTTGTATCTTTTTTTCTTAACCTTGGCTTTACAGTCTGCTAGATATCTGCAGTGGCACTCACCTCAGCAGAGGGGCCATACTTCACTAGCCAGACAAGTCTTTACATATGCCGTACCAGGAATAAAAACAATTGGGATTTAGCTCTCTCATAGTAACCCTATAAAACTTGACAGCCAGATGGCCAAGCGCAGTCAAATGACTGCAGCTAAACACAAGAGGGCAAAATGCGCGCGCGCGCGCGCGTGCATGTGTGTGTGTGTGTGTGTGTGTGTGTGTGTGTGTGAGAGAGAGAGAGAGAGAGAGAGAGAGAGAGAAAGAGGGAGACTGTTTCATTTAAATTTTAAAATGCATCTGGAAAACCCCCTGGAAACCTGTGAAAACACTGCATGGCAAAATCTTCCCAACTTGTAATAAGATCAACATTCACAGACAGTTCTTAGGTAAGAAAAAGAAGGAAATGAACTTGTTTTTTGATTCACATTTGTTCTGGTCTGAAATATCTTGAAATATGCTTAACAGCTCTGGCTATCTTTGGCTTCGGGTCACTCTTATCTTAATCCCTCATGCCATTCAGTGTTTTGCAAGGGAAAGCATTCATAATCTCAGATTGCATTAGAGAATGCCAGGTCTCTAACATGTGTACAAAACAACATTTCCCCCTTGACTTTTGCAGATTGCATCGCCTTTTAGAGTTGACAGTAATTTGCAGGAAACAAGAGAGAGATTGGGCTTAATGCTCATAAGAAATGAATGTGAGCCAATTTAAAGTTATCCAAATACTTTCAAAGTGAGCCACTCTCTTTCTTGACAGGTGTTAGACACGTTATCATGAAAAAGCAAGAAGGGCTACAAATATCAGTTAAGCCTCAACTAATCATTTCTATAAGAGCTAAATTGTAATGACAGAAAACAGAAGAGGGCTAAATATAATGGCAGACAATATTATGTTGTATCTCTGTGTGTTTCAGAATTTTATTCATCCAAAGTAATTCACTGGTTCCCAAGCTTTTAGTACAATCCAGTTTAGGCATTGATAGACAAGGATAAAGCCATCTTTCACAATAAACTTCATAAATGTTTTAAATTAATGCTTTAAAATGACTTGAATGTTTTAAAGTACTGCCTAGTGATTAGATGTTGTGTTTATGTGTTTTGAAGGCTATATTTATACATGTTTTAAATCACTGCAGATGCTGACTGCAGCTATGAAATTAAAAGACCCTTACTCCTTGGAAGAAAAGTTATGACCAACCTAGATAGCATATTCAAAAACAGAGACATTACTTTGCTGACTAAGGTCCATCTAGTCAAGGCTACGGTTTTTCCAGTAGTCATGTATGGATGTCAGAGTTGGACTGTGAAGAAAGCTGAGCACTGAAGAATTGATGCTTTTGAACTGTGGTGTTGGAGAAGACTCTTGAGAGTCCCTTGGACTGCAAGGAGATCCAACCAATCCATTCTGAAGGAGATCAGCCCTGGGATTTCTTTGGAAGGACTGATGCTAAAGCTGAAACTCCAGTACTTTGGCCACCTCATGTGAAGAGTTGACTCATTGGAAAAGACTCTGATGCTGGGAGGGATTGGGGGCAGGAGGAGAAGGGGACGACTGAGGATGAGATGGCTGGATGGCATCACCAACTCGATGGACATGACTTTGAGTGAACTCTGGAAGATGGTGATGTACAGAGGGGTCTGGCATGCTGCAATTCATAGGGTCGCAGAGTCGGACACGACTGAGCGACTGAACTGAACTGAACTGAGGAACTAGGAGCAAAAAATAAATTGGCCTTGGTGGGAAAGGAATAATAAGATGAAAGTTAACTTTCAGTTCTGGTAGGGGAGAGGATATAGAATAGAAAATTGGTCCAATGGGAGTGTCCATGAATGACTTGGCTGATTATAGTAGAACCTCCTATCACCTTTGGAAAAGACTACTTTGAATCCCTGTTTTCTTTTTGAATGAATTTGAAGAAAGTTTTCCTCTCATTTGGTACTTATTTACAATGTACCTGAACAAATTTGTATGAAACTAGAAGGCAAAATTCTCTGGTTTTGATGGTGGTGACTCACTTACTATTAAGTCGTCCTAGAGCTGCGTGGATCTGCCATGGTGTCATGATGGTCAACATTTTATCTACACTTGTGTCACTAGCATGGCTCATATATGTTGACTTCATGAATGCTTACTGTACCAAAAAACAGTCTTCATGACCAAGATAATCACGATGCTGTGGTCACTCACCTAGAGCCAGACATCCTGGAATGCAAAGTCAAGTGGGCCTTAGAAAGCATCACTACAAACAAAGCTAGTGGAAGTGATGGAATTCCAGTTGAGCTATTTCAATCTTAAAAGGTGATGCGGTGAAAGTGCTACGCTCAATATGCCAGCAAATGTGGAAAACTCAGCAGTGAGCACAGGACTGGAAAAGGTCAGTTTTCATTCCAATCCCAAAGAAAGGCAATGCCAAAGAATGCTCAAACTACAGCACAACTGCACTCATCTCACACACTAGTAAAGTAATGCTCAAAATTCTCCAAGCCACGCTTCAGCAATACGTGAACCATGAACTTCCACAGGTTCAAGCTGGCTTTAGAAAAGGCAGAGGAACCAAAGATCAAATTGCCAACATCCACCGGATCACGGAAAAAGCAAGAGAGTTCCAGAAAAACGTCTATTTCTGCTTTATTGATTATGCCAAAGCCTTTGACTCTGTGCAACACAATAAACTGTGGAAAATTCTGAAAGAGATGGGAATACCAGACCACTTAACCTGCCTCTTGAGAAACCTATATGCAGGTCAGGAAGCAACAGTTAGAACTGGACATGGAACAACAGACTGGTTCCAAATAGGAAAAGGAGTACATCAAGGCTGTATATTGTCACCCTGCTTATTTAACTTCTATGCAGAGTACATCATGAGAAATGCTGGGCTGGAAGAAGCACAAGTGGAATCAAGATTGCCGGGAGAAATATCAATAACCTCAGGTATGCAGATGACACCACCCTTATGGCAGAAAGTGAAGAGGAACTAAAAAGCCTCTTGATGAAAGTGAAAGAGGAGAGTGAAAAAGTTGGCTTAAAGCTCAACATTCAGAAAATGAAGATCATGGCATCCGGTCCCATCACTTCATGGGAAATAGATGGGGAAACAGTGGAAACAGTGTCAGACTTTATTTTTCTGGGCTCCAAAATCCCTGTGGATGGTGATTGCAGCCATGAAATTAAAAGACGCTTACTCCTTGGAAGAAAAGTTATGACCAACTTAGATAGCATATTCAAAAACAGAAACATTACTTTTCCAACAAAGGTCCATTTAGTCAAGGCTATGGTTTTTCCTGTGGTCATGTATGGTTGTGAGAGTTGGACTGTGAAGAAAGCTGAGTGCCAAAGAATTGATGCTTTTGAACTGTGGTGTTGGAGAAGACTCTTGAGAGTCCCTTGAACTGCAAAGTGATCCAACCAGTCCATTCTAAAGGAGACCAGTCCTGGATGTTCTTTGGAAGAACTAATGCTAAAGCTGAAACTCCAGTACTTTGGCCACCTCATGGGAAGAGTTGACTCATTGGAAAAGACTCTGATGCTGGGAGGGATTGAGAGCAGGAGGAGAAGGGGATGACAGAGGATGAGATGGGGTTGCAAAGAATCGGACACGACTGAGCGACTGAACTGAACTGAACTGAAGGGCAGTACAGTATAGAGACTAGGAGTGCAAATTTAGGGCCAGATTTTTCTGGTTCCATTTCTAACAATCCTGCTAATTACTAGCTGTGTGACCTTGAGACAATTATTTAATCTGTTTGTCTCATGCTTCTTGTCTTAATGGAACAATGTTTATTGTATCTACTTTAGGATTGTGAGGATTATATTGTAGTTTATAAAATCAGCACCTAATAATAATTATATATCTGTTACTTTTCATTCCTCTTCAAATGCCTGGTAGATTTTATTTACAAATTGCTGGTAGATTTTATTTATTTACAAATAGCGTCTATGAAAGAAGCAAAATCTTTAGACAATGATAAAGGAAAGAAGGAAAAATCTGCAGTGGAGCTTGACTCCCTAGGCTGAAGAGTTAATTCCATTCAGCTTTGTACTGTGCCAACCTCCTCTGCAATACTGTTTAATTTGCCAGATCATGAAAAATATTAATTCCTGTTTTAAAAAATGTAGATCCATTTAGAGATTGTTTTTTTTTTTTTAGGAAGAAAGAAGTTAAAATTTTATGTACTTACATAAAAGTTGTATTTCAGTTTTAAATACAGCATTACTATGCACACATGTACATCAGAGTTCAGTGAGGTATTATTTTGT
>SJYQ01000789.1:336570-357467 GCA_006410935.1 Redunca redunca | reverse complement strand
TAGTAAAGTAATGCTCAAAATTCTCCAAGCTACACTTCAGCAGTACGTGAACCACAAAATTCCAGATGTTCAAGCTGGTTTTAGAAAAGGCAGAGGAACCAGAGATCAAATTGCCAACATCTGCTGGATCATGGAAAAAGCAAGAGAGTTCCAGAAAAACATCTATTTATGCTTTATTGATTATGCCAAAGCCTTGGACTGTGTGGATCACAATAAACTGTGGAAAATTCTGAAAGAGATGGGAATACCAGACCACCTGACCTGCCTCTTGAGAAATCTATATGCAGGTCAGGAAGCAACAGTTGGAACTGGACATGGAACAACAGACTGGTTCCAAATAGGAAAAGGAGTACATCAAGGCTGTATATTGTCACCCTGCTTATTTAACTTCTATGCAGAGTACATCATGAGAAACGCTGGGCTGGAAGAAGCACAAGCTGGAATCAAGATTGCCGGGAGAAATATCAATAACCTCAGATATGAGGATGATACCACCCTTATGGCAGAAAGTGAAGAGGAACTAAAAAGCCTCTTGATGAAAGTGAAAGAGGAGAGTGAAAAAGTTGGCTTAAAGCTTAACATACAGAAAACGAAGATCATGGCATCTGGTCGCATCACTTCATGGGAAATAGATGGAGAAACAGTGGAAACAGGGTCATACTTTATTTTTTTGAGCTCCAAAATCACTGCGGATGGTGATTGCAGCCATGAAATTAAAAGACACTTACTCCTTGGAAAGAAAGTTATGACCAACCTAGATAGCATATTAAAAAGCAGAGACATTACTTTGCCAACAAAGGTCCGTCTAATCAGGGCTATGGTTTTTTCAGTGGTCATGTATGCATGTGAGAGTTGGACTGTGAAGAAAGCTGAGCACTGAAGAATTGATGCTTTTGAACTGTGGTGTTGGAGAAGACTCTTGAGAGTCCCTTGGACTGCAAGGAGATCAAACCAGTCCATTCTAGAGATCATTCCTGGGTGTTCATTGGAAGGACTGATGCTGAAGCAGAAACTCTAATATTTTGGCCACCTGATGCGAAGAGCTGACTCTTTGGAAAAGACCCTGATACTGGGAGGGATTGAGAGCAGGAGGAGAAGGGGACAACAGAGGATGAGATGGCTGGATGGCATCACCAACTCAATGCACATGAGTTTGAGTGAACTCCAGAGTTGGTGATGGACAGGGAGTCCTGGCATGCTGTGATTCATGGGGTCACAAAGAGTCGGACATGACTGAGCAACTGAACTGAACTGAACTTGGTTTTTAAGATAGTCAGACACAACTGAGCCTCTTCACTTTCATGTGTAGTTTATGTGGTGAATCATTACGTTTAAGAATATTATCTTCCATCTTTGAATATCTTCAATAGATATAAAATCACAGGATCACTAGCTACATCAAAACACTGCATATTATTTTCTACTAACTTTACTACTGAATGCCATTGCAAAGAAATTTAGACCAATTTTTCTTCTTTCTCATAATTGACATTTTAAAAAATCTGCTTTTTCTCCATTAATGAAGTTTATTTATTATATTAAGATATGCTTTATTATAAGCTTTAGTGTTTATTTTCCTTTCTTTATGCCAAGAAGACTTTCTTTCCAAGGGATACTTTACCATTTTTTATTTTTTATTTTTCATATTTTCTACTCAGGCACGATTGTGTGAATATTGGGTTTCCTCTTTTTTGTTTCCCACATTTATCATCTCCTCTATAATAGATTACTTTCATTTATTTTTCTATTTGTTTTGCATGATTTTCTTCAACATATTCGTCTTTATCTTGGTTTGTATGCATGTTTATATGTGTGTGTGTTTGTTTGTATGTGGTATTTGGGAAAAATAGTAATGAGTAGAGTGTATTTGAAATAGTGCTTGGCTATAAAAGAGGATATTTTAAACTCTTACCCTAAGGATACATCTTTCCTCAGTTGGGATATATTACCAAAAAAAAAAAAAAATCAACACATTTTTTATGTTATGACCTTTTCAATGCTTCACATTATCTGTCTTTCACCCTCTTCACCTCTACCATTTTTTCTGGCTGAGAGGCTGGGACAGAAACAATAGAAATGACTTAGTGGCATGACTATTTCCTTGCCTTCTCCTTTGCCATTCTGCTGTTAATCTGCCTCTGAAGTCAATCTTTACCTCTCTCAAGGTAAACCTTATCACCTCAACTCACCTCCATTTTTTCCCTCAGTTCAAAGCAATCTGACTTTTCTCACCCTTACATTGAAAGCTTTTTCACTGAATTATAATTTTAATTCAAAATCTAGTGGGCAATTTTTAATCTGACACTTATTTGACCTGGTGTACCTCTAAATAAAATAAAAGGAAAAAATAATCTCTATCCTATATTATTACCTTTATTTGGAGTGTGGGAGGGCAAGGAATAATGATTTTATTCAGAAAACCAGCAAACTGAAAGATGGTGGGCTCAAGCTCCAAAGGACCATCTTGCCTGACTTAGAATTGACTCCTTTTTCACTAAAAGTGTAGTCAAACACTTCCTGGTTCCCATCAGCCTTTGGAGGGAAACGTGTCAATTTCTTCCTCCCTGCAGTCATTCACAGGTAGACCACGTCAGTATGTCACTTTTGTTAGCTCATAGGAATTTTAGCTTAAAATTTTAACTTAAAATTCTGGAAAGAAAAGTTCCCAGAGATGGGCCATTATGTATAATTTAAGTTTATAGGCAACATCCCTTTAGTGATTAACTTGTAATAGAATACAAAACTTCTTCCCTATTGCAGTTCCCCACTTTTAATGTCCATTCCACATTCTTGTGGAAAAAGGAATGAAGACCATTCTGCTGAATCAGCTCAGTTCAGTCCAGTCACTCCATCATGTCTAACTCTTTGAGTCCCCATGAATCGCAGCATGCCAGGCCTCCCTGTCCATCACCAACTCCCGAAGTTTACCCGAATTCATGTCCATTGAGTCAGTGATGCCATCCAACCATCTCATCCTCTGTTGTCCCCTTCTCCTCCTGCCCTCAATCTTTCCTAGCATCAGGATCTTTTCAAATGAGTCAGCTCTTTGCATGAGGTAGCCAAAGTATTGGAGTTTCAGCTTCAACATCAGTCCTTCCAATGAACATCCAGGACTGATCTCCTTTAGGATGGACTGGTTGGATCTCCTTGCAGTCCAAGGGACTCTCAAGAGTCTGCTGAATAGAGGTGATGAATATTTCTTAGACACTTTAGTCAGTCTTTTTATCTACAACTATTTGAACCTAATTGCCAGGAGCCAGCGTGAGGAACTCCGACCATGGCAAAGGTCGTGAGGAAGGAGGCTTGGCATACGCAAAGACGTGACCAAGCCTCAGGAAACCCCCTGTTCTCGAGCATCTACCCCAAAACCAGAGTCTGTTTTATGCTCTCACCTACACCTCTGACTTTACGGGGGGCTCTCCCCCATAACCATTTCTCTCAGAGAAGGAGTTAACGTGCAGCTCCAAGGCAATGAAAATTCCTGGGCGTGACAAGAGTGTTTCAGCTTACAGACTCCTCTGAAGGTTATCTAGCTCACCTGTATAGGTTCGTCCTGCCACTTGTGATTGTTTACAGCCTCCCAACCTGAGAGGCACGAGATGTTTTAGACTTACTAAAGGCAAATTCTTTTGGGGAATTGGAAATTATTAGTATAGTGGGTTGGTTAGGAATTATATTGGTGAAGGGGTTTTCATTTGTTGTGTCAATAATTGCTGCTAATTCCCTGTCCTGCGTGTGACAAGCGTGTCTCAGGTCAAACCTCTGCTGACAGACTAGCTTGTGTGACAGGATTATCCATACTCCTGCCACTACGCACACGATTGTTTACTACCTCTCAACCATAAACAGCACAGAGAGTTATGGAGTATTTTAAAGTCTTAATTAGCATAGGGCTTTTCTCATTGTCCAGTCAATGATTGCTGCCAGGCCTCCATATCCTTAGGCACCTGGGAATATATTAATCAACGGATTTGGAATATAGAAAAGGAAATATAATAGTTTTGAAGGCTAGCAATACAAGACTTTTTGAGTTAATGAATTTTCTCTTTTGTAATAGATCACTGTACTTTGTTATGAATCACTGTGTCCTTGCTATGTAAAAGTGTAACTCTATCACTATCCTAAGACTAAATAGATCTTAAGGGGAACATTGGTGAAGGGATTTTCATTTGTTGGGTTGATGTTTGCTGCTAAATCTCCATGTTCCCCTTACAATGAATATAACTAGCCTATAGGAGGAATAAGTATTAACCTTTAAGCATATAGGAGAAATAAGTATTAACCTTTAAGATTAATCATGTTAACCTTGGGTTAAATAAATTCCTTTCTTGATTGTAACTCACTACAACCTCACCCTATAGGAATGTAACTTTATTTGGAGGGTGGTGCCTGGTTTAAGAAAAAACACCCTTGGAAGAAATAAGCTTTTTGGTTATCAGAAAGAAAGGATCATAAAATGTCAGCAGGTCTCATGGCCAGAAGATGATGTAAATTACCTAAGACCTTTTTTTTTTTATACATTTATGTGAAGCACCTGATTTTGATGGTCAGGACTGCTGACTCCCACGTGACTCTGTATTCATCCCTATGTGTAACAAAAGATATATGTTGCCTAATTTGTAATTGACCTTGGGGTTTTGGTTCCAGTTACCAGTAGGTACACTGAATTCCTGTGTTATATATTTGGACAAAATTAAACAAATTGGTTGCCCCTTCTCCAGCTACAATGGAATCACCTACTTTAGTTGGACTTCCCTGGTGGCTCAGACAGTAAAGTGACTGCCTGCAATGTGGGAGACCTGGGTTCAATACCTGGGTTGAGAAGATCCACTGGAGAAAGAAATGGCAACCCACTCTAGTACTCTTACCTGGAAAATCCCATGGACAGAGGAGCCTGGTAGGCTACAGTCCATGGGGTCACAAAGAGTCGTACATGACTGAGGGACTTCACTTTCTCTTGCTACAATGGAATCATCTACTTCAATTGGATAGGCAGACCTGTTGGCAAACTCATGAATGGTATAGTGCCCAAAGTTTTAATGTAATTGGCAATGAAGAACCTAAGCCACCCCATTTTGTTAAAGAAGACTCCATTTTGTAAAAATTCCCAGGAAAGAGCTTCTCAGAAATCCCTTAACCTCACCCCACCACCCATGGACCAATCAGAACCCGTGGCCAGCCCGGGAAATGAAAACCAATCAGAACCCAACACCTAACCCTTCCACAGAAGGTAACCAATTAGACGTCTCCCAATATGGAAACTCCCGTTTTTCAAAATTTTCAAGCAAGAATACACTATATAAGCAATGTAACCCAGAGCTCAGGGCTCCTCCCTATAGCCGCTGCATCGGTGATGGTGGGAGCCCCAGCTTGAGCTTGGTAATAAAAACTCTCTTGCTTTTGCATTGGATGTTGGCTCCCTGGTGGTCTTTGGGAGATTTCACGACTTGGGCATAACATTTGGGGGCTCGTCAGGGATCTGCCATCGGCCCCACAGGTAAACCGATCTGGAGAGTCATCCGCAGCTGGTAAGCTCTTCTGTCTCCTTGTTTCTGATAAGGCCTATTTTCTGAAGCAGGTATATGACTCAGGTGGATGCGCTGGTGGGTCACCAGTGCAGGTCATTGGGAGATGTCCCCGACCCCCTCGGAGGGGATGGAGTGCCCCTGTTCTCTGTAGACGATAGCGGGTTGCTCCTGCTGATCAGCTGGAGGCCATCGTCTTACTTTCAGTTTTGCCTCCGGATTCCCAGAGGTCTGTTTCTTCTGTCTCTCTGTCTGTCTATGTGGCTATCTGTATTTTCTGTGTTAATTTACCAACATCTGGCTGATCCAGGAACCATGGGGCAAAGTCAATCTAGCCCTACCATTTTAAGGAGGTCAAGATGTGCACCCATGACCTCAGTGTGGAAATTAAGAAAAATCATTCCACGTAGTATGGCCCCCAGAAGGCACCTTTGACTTGGGGACTGTGCGCTGAGTCCAAGACATCATCTTCCGGCCGCGGAGCGGGCACCCCGACCAAGTCCCCTATGTCATAGTATGGGACGATCTCATTTCACACCCCACTCCTTGGGTAAAACCTCTTTTGCCTCAACAGGGATTTTCCACCGCACAGGTGCTGGTGACACATATAGGAAAGAACCTGAAGGATTCCAAGGAACCTGAGCCACCAGTGCTGCTATACCCCATTTTACAGGGGGAACAGAGAAAGAACTATTCCCACCCCCTTACTAACCCCCCGAGCCATCGAGGGCCCACGCTATCCCTCCACCTAGGGCAGATGCACGAGAATGGGGGCCCGCATAAAATACTCGCCATAGGCGAGCCATGTCCCTGGAGGGACCAGCAGACTGAACTGTTGCCCTCCCTTTACAAGTGGCCGGTCCCCCCGACGAAGAAGGGAACCAACCTCACCAGTACTGGCCCTTCTCTACCAGCGACCTTTATAACTGGAGGTCCCAGAATGCTAAGTTTTCAGATAACCCTAGAGATCTAAGTAACCTGCTAGAGACTGCTTTTTACTCATCAGCCCACCTGGGACGACTGTCAACAGCTGCTCCAGATTCTCTTCACCACGGAAGAGAGAGAGAGAATACAGAACGAGGCCCGTAAAAGGGTCCCTGGGGCTAATGGAGAGCCCACTAATAATATAGATGAAATTAACACCTTTTGTCGAGACCTGACTGGGATTACAATACGGCACAAGGTAAGGAGAGGCTCCGAGTTTACTGCCAGATTCCGTTGGGGGGGCTCAAGGCAGCTGCACGGAAACCCACTAACCTGGCTAGAGTAGGAGATGTTCAACAGGGCCCCACCAAGAGCCCAGCCGCTTATCTGGAAAGGCTGATGGAGGCCTTTAGACAATACACCCCCATGTATCCAGAAGCAAAAGGCACTCAGGCTGCTTTGATAATGCATTTTGTCAGCCAGGCGGCTCCAGACTTTAGGAAAAAGTTACAAAAACTAGAACACCTGGGTGAAAAGAGTATCCAGGATTTAATAACAGTGGCAGAAAGGGTCTACAGTACTCGATAGACCCCCAAGGAAAAACAAGCTAAAGCAGCAGACCGCCAGACCCACAATATGGCATGCACCCTGCTAGTGGCAACAGTTCCTGATTCGGGAGAAAGGGAGCGCCAACTGCGCCACCTAGAGGCTGAAGGTAAGAGCCGTCCCCATGCGTGACCAGCATTAGGAAAGAACCAATGTGCCTATTGTAAGGAGGAAGGACACTGGGCCAAAGAATGCCCTAAGAAAAAGAAGGGACCACGAAAGACCCCTATCCTGGCCATCGATGAACTGAGCGACTAGGGGAGATGGGGTTCGGTGCCCCTCCCCAAACCCAAGGTAACCCTAAGAGTGGAGGGGACCCCAATTGACTTCCTTGTTGACACGGGGGCTCAATATTCGGTTTTGCTAGAGCCCCAGGAGAAGCTGGCAGGAAAAACCTCTTGGGTGCAGGGGGCCACTGGGATGAAACAATATCAATGGACTACCTGAAGATCGGTGGATTTGGGCACAGGCCGGGTATCCCACTCCTTTATGGTCATTCCAGAATGCCCCTTCCCACTGTTGGGAAGAGACTTGTTAACCAAGATGGGAGCTCAGATTCACTTCCTCCCAGGAGAAACTAAAATATTTGATCAGGCGGGCAGGCCGATTCAAGTACTGACAATTCAATTAGAGGATGAATATCGGCTGCACCAAAAACCGACCTTTCCCCAGATGGACATCCAGGAGTGGCTAGATGAATTCCCTGAAGCGTGGGCGGAGACAGGGGGAACTGGCTTGGCTAGGCACTGCCCTCCTATATATATAGATCTCAAGCCAGGGGCCGATCCTGTCCGAGTCAGCAATATCCTATGACCTTAGAGGCCTGACAGGGAATCACCCCCCATATCCGCAGGCTTCTAGCCCAGAAAATCTTGAGACCCTGTCAGTCGGCGTGGAACACTCCCCTGCTCCCTGTTAAAAAACCAAATTCTCATGACTATCGGCCAGTACAGGACTGTGGGAAGTTAACCGCTGAGTTCTAGATATTCATCCTACTGTGCCAAACCCATACAACCTCTTGAGCTCGCTCCCACCAGATCATCACTGGTATATGGTCCTAGATCTAAAAGATGCTTTCTTTAGCCTTTCCCTGGCACCTAGAAGCCAGGAGCTTTTTGCCTTTGAGTGGTCAGATCCAGAGGAGGGGATCAACGGACAGCTAACCTGGACACGACTACCACAGGGATTTAAGAACTCTCCTACTATCTTCGATGAGGCCCTCCATGATGACGTTGGTGAGTTTAGACAACAGCACCTCCAACTAACCCTGTTACAATATGTAGATGACCTCCTGATTGCAGCAAAGGACCAGCAGACTTGCCTCATGGGCACCCGAGAACTGTTGTGGGCTCTTGGAGAATTAGGATACCGAGCCTTAGCCAAAAAGGCTCAGAGGTCAACCAGAGGTCACCTACTTGGGGTATGTATTAAAAGAAGGGCAGAGGTGGCTGTCAGAGGCACGAAAAGAGACAGTACTCAAAATATCGACCCCAGACTCACCTTGAAGGGTGAGAGAATTTCTGATGTTTGCTGGCTTCTGCCGTCTTTGGATTCCAAACTATGCAGAACTGGCTAAACCCTTATATTAAGCCACAAAAAATACCATCCCTTTCAGTTGGACAGAGCAGATGGAGACCGCTTTCAAGGCCATTAAAATGGCCTTACTGTCAGCCCCCGCCCTGGGACCACCTGACATCACCAAACCCTTTCTTCTATATGTAGATGAAAAGCAAGGGGTGGCAAAAGGGGTGCTGATGCAACATTTGGGACCCTGGAAGCAGCTGGTGTCCTACTTGTCTAAACATCTAGACCCCGTGACTTTGGGCTGGCCCCTGTGCCTCCTCATGATTGTGGCCGTGGCCCTAATGGTTAAAGATGCAGACAAGCTGACCCTGGGGCAAGAGTTACACATCACCACCCCCCATGCCATTGAGGGCATAGTGAAGCAACCTCCGGACAGGTGGATCAGCAATGCTCAGTTGACCCACTACCAGGGACTACTGCTAAACCCCTCCAGAATCATCTTTCTACAGCCTACTGCTCTCAACCCGGCAACATTGCTTCCTAACCCTGACTTGGAAGCCCCAATCCATGACTGTAGTGATATACTAGCCCAGGTGCATGGGACGGGAGAGGACTTGCAAGATCGCCCCCTAGCGGATGCTGAGGTCACCTGGTATACGGACGGAAGCAGTTTCGTTGGAGATGGTCTCAGGCATGCGGGGGCGGCCGTAACCACGGAAACCCAAATTGTGTGGGCGGAAGCACTACCTCCGGGTACTTCAGCTCAAAGAGCTGAACTAATCGCCCTAACAGAAGCCCTTCAGTTGGGAAGGGACAAAAAACAACATCGATACCGATAGCCAATATGCCTTTGCTATTGCCCATATACACAGGGCCATCTACAGAGAGAGGGGACTCCTCACAGCCAAGGATAAGACGATTAAAAACAAAGAAGAAATAAAAGCTCTCCTCTTGGCATTATGGCTACCTAAGAAACTAGCCATAATACACTGCCCGGGACACCAAAAGCCAGACACCCCGATCTCAAGGGGAAACAACTTAGCAGACAGAGCAGCTAGAGATGCGGCCCAGAATACCGTGATAGAGGCCACTCTTCAGCTGCCTGACCCCGGGAGCCCTGTTCTGCCAGACTTGCCCAATTACTCACCAAGAGACTTAGACTGGATAAAAAGCTTGCCTATGGCCCAACAGCTGGCTGGGTGGTGGAGAGCAGCAGACAGCTCTCTAATCCTCCCAGAAGAGCTAGGAAAACAAGTATTACTAAAAATGCATCGTGCCACTCAACCTGGGAACCCGCAAGATGCAAGACCTGATTAGACATGCCAAAATTACCGTGAAGATGTCAGGACGACAACAGAAGACATTGTATCAAACTGCAAAGCATGCCAGCTCGCGAACCCTGTCCCTCACCCGGCCAACCAAGGAATTAGACAACGGGGGATAAGACCAGGAGCTTACTGGGAGGTGGACTTCACTGAGGTAAAACTGGGTAAATATGGATACAAATACCTGTTGGTGTTCATAGATACCTTCTCAGGTTGGGTAGAAGCTTTCCCTACCAAGAGAGAAACAGCACAGGTGGCGGCCAAAAAGCTGATTGAAGACATCTTGCCACAGTTTGGGTTTCTGGCACAGGTGGGGTCAGATAATGGGCCAGCCTTCGTGTCTCAGGTAAGCCAGGGGGTAGCCCGGGCTTTGGGGGCTAGATGGAAGCTGCACTGTGCCTATAGGCCCCAGAGCTCAGGACCAGTAGAAAGGATGAATAGGACACTTAAAGAGACATTAACAAAACTAGCTGCTGAGACTGGCGGGGACTGGGTGGCTCTCCTCCCCTTTGCCTTATACCAGGTGCGGAACTCACCCTACCAACTGGGACTCATCCCCTTTGAAATTATGTATGGGATACCTCCCCCAATAATTCCTAACCTAAAAACAGAAGTGTTAAAAGAAATAGATGATCAAAAGTTGCTTTTTTGTCTCTGGTCCTTACAATACTCCCACAGGGACACATGGAAAAGGCTCAAAGCGTTATATGAATCAGGCCCTCCACCTGAACCTCACTGCTACCGGCCAGGAGATTGGGTGTACGTACGCCATCACCTTGGAGCCTAGGTGGAAGGGACCCTTCTTTGTCATCCTGATGACGCCGACTGCTCTCAAGGTTGACAGCATCTCTGCTTGGGTTCACTACACCCATGTAAGGCCTGCGGACCTGTTCACACTACTAGAGAAGTTCCTCCCCCAGTGGAAGGCCAAACTGGACAAAACCAACCCTTTCAAGTTAAAGCTGCGGAGGCAGTAAAAGTACTGTTCATGTTGCTGTCCCTATGGCCTGGGGTTGGTACTAATCCCTATCAACCTATGAACCTGACTTGGATGGTTTTAAGTGCCACCACAGGAGAGGTAATTAACTCAACCTCAGCCATCCACCCCAAAAATACCTGGTGGTCAGATTTAGAATTTGACCTCTGTCTTCTCACCACGGGATCGTGGTACGAGGACGGAGAAGAACATGACGTGAGATCACTCAATATTCCTGGGTGTAGTAATGCCTGTCAGAGGGCAGCCTTGCGGGACACCGCCTTCTATGTGTGCCCTAGGGGAAGACAGAATCAGGCAACAATGTAACTGTGGGGGGGCCGGCAAATTTTACTGTGCCGCTTGGGGTTGTGAATTGCCGGGAACTGTCCCCTGGGACCCTCCTGCTCGAGGAGACTTGATTACTCTGGACCTCGCCCTGGGGCCATCCGGCTATCAAAATGGCTATCTCTGTAAAAATAACCATAACAGCTCTAACCCATTAAGGCTTAAATTCTCAACGGAAGGAAAAAAGTTCCCTAGTTGGGAGGCCGGGCAATCTTGGGGCCTCTGGCTATATCAGTCAGGATATGATAATGGGTTGCTGTTTACTGTCAGGCTAAAAGTACGACCGACCCATACAGATTGGCCCAAATCAGGGCATAGGGCCTAACTCTGTCTTAGTGCCCCGAGGACCTACCTGGAAGCCCCCTAAGCCCAGCTCTATTGGTGTCACCAGGCCCGACCTTACCAGTTCATTCAGCCCTCCCCAAATTAACTCTACAGAGCTCAACATCAAAGCTGATCAGGACATACTGTTTGATATGATAGTGAGTACCTACCAGGTCCTGAATTCCACTCGCCCAGACCTGACTAATAGTTGCTGGTTATGTTATGACATTAAACCCCCCTATTGTGCGGGCATAGCTGTCCTGGAAAATTATAGTCAAACAAGAGATCACAGGGCCTGCCGATGGCAGCAGAAGGGGGACGCCAGATCAACCCTCCAACGCGTAACTGGGCAAGGCCTTTGCATAGGAGATGTTCCCCTAACCTATCAGCACCTCTGCAATTCCACAGGCTCTATAAACACTACCGAGTACCTGGTGCCTCCCAGTGAGACCTGGTGGGCATGCTCCATGGGCCTGGCACCGTGTGTCCACGGACAGGTGCTAAATGACTCCAAAGATTTTTGTGTATTAGTGCTGTTAGTTCCTGACTGTTCTATCACTCCAATAATGAACTCCTCCTAAGAATAGAAAAAGCCTCGCCCTGGACCAAGAGAGAGCCAGTCTCAGCCTTAACCCTTACAGTTTTGTTAGGGTTGGGGGCAACCGGGGCAGGAACTGGGATATCCTCCTTAATAGTGCAAAATCAACACTATTCTAGCCTAAGAGCAGCCACTGACCTTGATATTGAAAGACTAGAGAGCTCAATCAGTCACCTCCAAGAGTCACTGAGTTCTCTGGTGGAAGTGGTACTACAGAATAAGAGGGGATTGGATTTGATTTTCCTCCAACAGGGGGGCCTATGCGCTGCATTAGGGGAAGAATGCTGTTTTTATGTAGATCACTCAGGGGTAGTCAGAGAATCCCTGGCCAAGATAAGAGAAGGGCTAAACCAAAGGAAAAGGGAAAGAGAAATATCTCAGAGTTGGTTTGAATCTTGGTTCAACTCATCCCCCTGGCTTACAACCCTCATATCATCTTTGGCAAGGCCTCTGATTATTTTACTTTTGCTACTCACCTTCGGGCAGTGTTTATTAAACAAGTTAATGACCTTTATCAAGAGCCACATCAATACTGTGCAGCTTATGGTGCTCAGGTCCCAATATACGGCCTTGCCAATGGCCCCTTTAGTGGAAGAAAACATAGAGCTGGTCACAGACCCATGATTGGGTCTGTCCTGGGACCTTGAGAAGGGGGGTAATGAAGAACCTAAGCCACCCCATTTTGTTAAAGAAGACTCCATTTTGTAAAAATTCCCAGGAAAGAGCTTCTCAGAAATCCCTTAACCTCACCCCACCACCCATGGACCAATCAGAACCCGTGGCCAGCCCTGGAAATGGGAACCAATCAGAACCTGTGGCCAGCCTGGGAAATGAAAACCAATCAGAACCCAACACCTAACCCTTCCATAGAAGGTAACCAATTAGACGTCTCCCAACCTGGAAACTCCTGTTTTTCAAATTTTTCAAGCGAGAATACCCTATATAAGAAATGTAACCCAGAGCTTGGGGCTCCTCCCTATAGCCGCTGCGTTGGTGATGGTGGGAGCCCCAGCTTGAGCTTGGTAATAAAAACTCTCTTGCTTTTGCATCGGGTGTCAGCTCCCTGGTGGTCTTTGGGAGATTTCTCGACTTGGGCATAACAGCAACTGCTAGGTCTTTTAGCATTTATAGATTTTCCTTCCTGGGAAGATACCTGGAATGGCCTGCTGCTGCTGCTAAGCCACTTCAGTCGTGTCCGACTCTGTGCAACCCCACAGACGGCAGCCCACCAGGCTCCCCCATCCCTGGGATTCTCCAGGCAAGAACACTGAGTGGGTTGCCATTTCCTTCTCCAGTGCGTGAAAGTGAAGTCGTTCGGTTGTGTCCAACCCTCAGCAACCCCATGGACTGCAGCCCACCAGCCTCCTCCATCCATGGGATTTTCCAGGCAAGAGTACTGGAATGGGGTGCCATTGCCTTCTCCGTGGAATGACCTACAATACAGCAATTTAAAGATACTTAATTTAAACCTGCTTCTGGAAGCCACTGATCCATGGCAGGGCAACTGGCAAGGCCTTATCCCAAATTAAATATCTCAACATATTTCAAGTGACATTCCTTCTAAATGTATGGTTCATTTTCTTGGTTTTTCCTGTTGGTTACGGCCTCCAGGACCAAAGTTGCTTTAATGTCTTAATTCAAAATCTGGGGATAATTTCCCTAAAGAAGGCATTACTCACTTCAGAGATTTTCTGTGTCCGGGATATGCTTCCACCCATCCTAAAAAAGTGTCCACACAAACAAGAGCATGTTATCTGATTTTTTTTGTAGTTTGAACATTTGAGTAAAGTATATTTCAATCCGCAGTGGGCAGATTCCTCTGTGTTGAGTCCCCATCTGGGGAGATCTGACAGCAGTCTGAGTTGCTTTTTAAGACCTTGGGGGAAAGAACTCTGTCTCCTTTTCTGGGATTTTCAGGAGCTCCATCAGTAGGACTGAAGCACTCTGGTGGGCTGTTAAACTATTCTGGTGAAAAACTTCAGGGTAAAGTCTATCAGAAAATTAATCTGCTCATTCCCTACTACCACCTTTACCTGGGGCTCCTGTGGGGAATTAGGTGCCACAATCCAAGGAAGCCTTTGGGCCTCTTCTTTAGAGTGTTCCTTTCTTTCTACCACTTCTTTCTTTCTATCGCTTCTTGGCCTTTTGGCTAAGATCAAGTGGGGGCTCAGACGGAAGGCGTCTGTCTACAATGTGGGAGACCTGGGTTTGATAAGTTTCCTGGAGAAGGAAACGGCAACCCAGTCCAGTACTCTTGCCTGGAAAATCCCATGGACGGAGGAGCCTGGTGTCCATGGGGTTGCAAAGAGTTGGACATGACTGAGAGACTTCACTTTTTTTTTTCTTTCTACCACAGGAGAGGCTCTCATCTTTTGTTGTTTTTCTGATTTAGCCTAGGGCAATTGCTTTCCACTGTTCTCCTCCTTACAGTAGCACATTGTTCCTTCCCCAGCAGGGGCTTATCTCTTCTGGAAATCAAATGCCACTACCAACAAAGAGTGGAGTTTTGTTTTGCAGATTCTTCTATTGTTTTACCCTGCTGAATACTGTAAAGGCAACATCTACCAACTGAGGAGGGTCCATTCCAAACATAGGGAGGCTTTCCAGGTAGTGCTAGTGGTAAATAACCCACCTGCCAATGCAGTAAACAGAGAAACATGGGTTCAGTCCCTGGATTGGGAAGATCCGCTGGAGGAGGGCATGACAGCCCACTCCAGTATTCTTGCTGGAGGATCCCATGGGCAGAGAAACCTAGTGGGCTACTGTCCAGTTCTGCAAAGAGTCGGACATGACTGAGTGACTTTTTACATATGCACACATTCCAAATATGCCACCTAAGTTTTGCAACTTTCTCTTGATATCTGAGGCACTTTGCCCTAAAACATAGTTTACCATTCTAATATTTTCAAGGGCCTTGGGATCTACATTCGTGTGACACATGTAGGTCTGAAATTCTTTTCAAAAATTCAGAAAGGTCTTTGTTTTGCTGATTTTCTTGAATATTTTTCAAACTCCTTTGCTTTGGTTTCCCTTTCCAAGGCCTGCCAAGAGGCTCTACTCTAGTAAGTAGTGCTCTAATAAAGGCCTTCTGCCCTTACTGGGGTCCCAGTTCAGCTGGGGGTGCTGCCAAGTGGGCTTCAGGTGTACAGGAGCCTCCCCATAGGAGGGCTCTTGCCCTCCATCTTGCCAGTTAAACAAGTCTGAAAAACTTGTTTCTGTTTGTCTGCATTTAGGCCCCCTACAAGATAATAGCATAAGGGAACTTGCCCTGCTCTGGGAGTGGCTCCTAGCCCAAATTGGGCACCCTGTCAGGCCTCAGATGGTGATGCCAGGCCAAGTACCTGTGTCCCAGAATTAACACAGGATTTTCTAATTGATCCCTATAAGGAAGGGAAGTCATGATCCGCAATGGCAGGAATCAGGGCTGGATAGGAATGGGAGGTAGTGGAAGGGGTGGGATATAGTGACATAATCGCTGAAATGGCTGGGACAGCTGCCTTAGCCAGAGGTGTTGAGGTTTGAAGCAACATATCCTCACTCTCATTCCCTTATTTTCCTTTTCTTATTTTCCCTGATAATAGTACAAATGCTTGCACATAAAGGATTTCATCATTCTTCCCTGCTTTTTCACAAAAATAGCTATAGAGTCATTCAAAAATCACTGTGAAGCCATAGATAGTAATTGACAATCTAACTGTAAAAAGGATGGGTTTTTGCTTTGGCATCAACCAACTGGGATTAAAATGCTATTGAAGAAAAACTTGATTACTGTTGTGACAATTGAAGATAATTACTAGAATGACTGATATCATTTGCCTGAAACTCAGGAGACCAGGTTCGATCCCTGGGTTGGGAATTGAACCAGGTTGGGAAGATCCCCTGGAGAAGAGAACAGATACCCACTCCAGTATTCCTGCCTGGAGAATTTCATGTACAGAGGAGCCTGGTGAGCTATAGTCCATGGGGTCACAAAGAGCTGAACAGCACTAACAGTACTAACACCACAACACCAGAATTTTAGGAGTTCAATATAATTTCTAGAA
The DNA here is from genome assembly GCA_006410935.1 of Redunca redunca. Taxonomy (NCBI): domain Eukaryota; kingdom Metazoa; phylum Chordata; class Mammalia; order Artiodactyla; family Bovidae; genus Redunca; species Redunca redunca. The sequence continues at coordinate 341,277 of SJYQ01000789.1, read as the reverse complement.
TGTTTATATTAATAATGTTTACCCATGTGATACAATCTAAGAAGTCTTGTCATCACTCATTTGACAATGCCTCCCATGCAATTCAACACACCAAATAAGCCCATATCTTAACATTCCTCTCACTGAGATGGAAAGAAAACAAATAATTTGAGATGTTCTAGGGACCTCTGAAAAACCCTAAAGTTAGCCAGAGGTCAAATGAATTCCACTTACCACTTGATCTTTTGGAAGTTTGCCAAAAATCTTTTAAAAATTTCCATTGTCTTTTATTGTCATATTTGCCATTATGATCTTTTATTGTCACTGTGACATCACAATGGCAAATACAGATCACTTAAAAAAAGAATTACCAAAAGCAGTTCGGTATTTTAAGAAAACTTTGTACTCTTAGAGAACTGAATTCAAGTTTTGTACCACTTTACCTTTAAGATTTATTTTCTTAATTAAATTCGACCTTATCTTAGAACTTAGTTCTAAGATAAAATCTGGAGAGACTATTCTAGTCAGACATTCTCAAAACATTATTCCCAAAATGTTTACCCCCAAAACTCTTTACTTCATTTACCTCTATTTTATGCACTTGAAAGTTTTGTCACATTGTTATTTTTCTTGCAGACAAACTTTGAAACAGGAATAAAAGGTATTATTTGATTTCTAGTAAACCTTTACAATAAAAGTATTATACTTAATGCTGATGCCTCTAAAGATATATCTGTGTCAAAATTAGCTCCAAAGAATCATCTTATATTTATTATCTTAAAAGCACAAATATCCTCTAGTCACTTAAAACTTTAACCTAAAATTTATTTTTGATTCCTAGCTTTCCATTAGTTCTTCATAATCCAAACCTGTTTTCCCAACTCTGACAATTCTAAATATTTCCTGCTACTTCTTGTCCAATAGGCAGACTATCTTTAAAGCAATGGTTAAAAGCAAATGTATATACATGTCAAGCATGCATGCCTATACGTGTGAGTATCCATACACATACACACACACAAAGCTCATAGTTGATCAATGTGCCCGAAACTTCACAACTAGAAAACCTAGAAAGTTAAAATTCAGCATAAAACTAAGTATTGTATTTTATGACTGAGAACAGGTGGCTTTATTTTTATGTGTATGGAGAAGGCTGGTGCATCATAATCTTTTCAGTGTCTGGGAAGGTGTAAATGTAACCTGCTTCTCTCAACCTTCTTGAAGGATGTCTTAGATCCTCTACATTTTTCACTTGGAAAGTTCCAGCAGAATCTAATCTATTTCAGTCATTTTCCAGATGGCTTCCAGAGTCCATGATTATAGCACTATGATCCTGTTGTGCTGATGTTTAAAATATTTCAATTCCATCCATTTCTTGATAAAATAAAACAAAAATGTGTAACACACTATTTACATCTTTCTTAAATTGACCTGTGTATACTTTTTCCGCCTAATTTGCATGCATACCATGCTACTGCTAATCAAATTAGTTACAATTCTCCAAAAAGCACCTGGCTTGCTCTCACCATCCTTTCGACCCTATAGATGGCAGCCCACCAAGTTCTTCTGTCCATGGGGATTCTCCAGGTAAGAGTACTAGAGTGGATTGCCATGCCCTCCTCCAGGGGATCATCCCAACTCAGGGATCGAACCCAGGCCTCTTGCATTGTGGGTGGGTTCTTTACCATCTGAGCCACCAGGGAAGCCCAAGAATACTGGAGTGGGTAGCCTATCTCTTCTCGAGGGGAATTTTCTGACCCAGGAATTGAACTGGGGCCTCCTGCATTNTAATAGATTTATATCTATATTAATTTGTATTAATCTTGTATTCTACACAAATATATTTAAAATTTTCTATCTCATACATTGCATCCTGCATCGGATATCGACTGGCGATTCGTTTCTTACTTGATAGTATACATGTTTCAATGATTCTTAACCAGTGGAGCTACCAAGGAAGCCCCTCAGACTGACCTGGGACCCTTCTGATAGGCAGTATTCGTGGGAGTTCTCCATTGGTTTGGTGGAGACTTTGCCAGATCTGAATTGCAGTGTGAGGCTCTTTGCTCAACTTTTCTTTTTCTTCTCTTTCTTTCCACAGGTGTCTGATCTTCATAATCTGAGGGGTTTTCCTGCTCAATCCTGTTTTACCACACTTATTTTTCACAGGCATTATCTTTGCCCCATCTCCCAGTCCCCAAAATCTCACATGCACTTAACTTTGTCTCAGTGGTTGTCTCCTGAAGGATCCAGACTGACATGGTTTCCTACCTGAAATATCCCATTCTATTTTCCACTCTAGCTAATCAAGAATAATCTTAATTTCTGAAGGCTGTGGGATGCTGGGCCTGCCTTGTGTGTGAAATGTGCAGTTGGATAGGACCCTGTACTCTCAAGTGCCATGACTGGCTTAACACTTTTTTATTGTGATCTTGAAATTCTGAATATTTCTGAACATGGGATTCCAAATTTCCATTTTGTATTGGTACCCCAAACGTATGTAGCCAGTCCTGCATCACTTTCTGCATTAAAAACATTTTTAAAATAAGATTAAAATCTAGTATATACTATTTTCTCATGAATACCTCAGTTCTTTTGAGTCATTTGCTTCACACTGGTTTCTGATGTTGATGCCTCTTTTGTATTAAAATTATATCATTCTTTCCTTTTATACTTTAATTTGGTTGGGAAAATGTATGTTTGTCTTATTTTCTAACTAGAATGCAACTTCTGAGGTCACATTTGAGCTTACTTGATATTTTGCATAGAATTGTCAAGTAAACATACAGAAATGTCTGTAAATATTTTCTAAATAAATGACACAAAATCCCCTTTATGTGAAAAGAGTGAACATAGATTTAAACAGTGACAAGCTTAGTGTGTGTAATCACACTATAGCCCACCAGGCTCCTCTGTTCATGGGATTATCCCAGGAAGAATACCAAAGTGAATTGCCATTTCCTACTCCAGAGGATCTTCCTGACCCAGGTACTGAACCCTCATCTCTGGCATCTCCTACTTAGGCAGGTGGATTCTTTACCACTGAGCCACCTGGAAAACACAAGCTTAGATGTGCTAACAAAATAAAATTTGATGCTGTATAACTCATCTGGGCTTCCCTGGTGACTCAGATGGTAAAGAATCGGCCTGAAGTGCAGGAGACCCAGGTTCAGTCCCTGGTTCAGGAAGATCCCCTGGAGAAGGGAATGGCTATCCACTCCAATATTCTTGCCTGGAGATTTCCACGGACAGAGGGGCCTGGAAAGCTATAGTCCATAGGGTCACAAAGAGCTGGACATGACTGAGGGAGTAACACACACAGAACTCATTTATTCTTCCCAGCTACTTCATGGAGTAGTATGAAAACTTGTACAACTAACTAAAACTGTTTCCTTTAATTTAATACTCACTCATTTCAGTTTAAAATAACTAATTTGAGATAAATTCTCAATCATTGAAAGTTCTGTTTAACCTTTAATGTCTCTGTCTCTCTGGGAGAATTCACTTTGTCCTTCTGGAAATAAGATAACAGCCCTGATAAACCTAAATAACAACAACAATACAAATTTCTATGGGTCAGGTACATCATTTTAGAGTTATAATCTCATTTATTCTTCACAAAATTTCTATGAAGGTGTTATTATTGCTAAGTCTCTCAAGGGAATGAATTACAGTTCAGAGAGTTTAAACAATTAGCAAAAAGAATTAGGAAATTGCAAACCGAGTCTGATCACCCCAAGTCCGCAGTCTAAACTCATATAGTTTTATCTCAGACATAAATATTTACCTGACACTTGGCTAGCAAAAGGTACAGCTTTCTCCATAGATGTGTTTCTTTTCAAACACAAGTGGGAAAAACATTTTGAATTGCCCTTTGGAGTCCACATGTCTGAGAACATGAGACAAATCTCAAAAAGGAAATTTAAAAGAAAAGCATTAATTAATTGGGCAAGAGATATTTTCTACTCACACCAACACAAGCACTACATTTTCCCCTTATACTTCGGATTACCTGAGAGACTTATCTACTGAAGACAGCCCTAATCTAAACAAATGGCCACAGCCTTGAGAGCTTCCAAAGCTGATATGCAAAGATGGCTGGGATTCAAGGCAATGCAAAATGTGCTGCAGGAAGCTTTCAAAGTACAAATTAACCCATTTATTTTGTCTGTGATAAAGTAGCATGTTTTGCCTTGTATAATATTTCTCATGTTTCCATAAACCATAGTTTAACATCCTTTTGGAAGATTAAAACTAGAAGTCATTCCTAGTGCTAACAAATACTTTGAATGAGCGGTATAACTGTTCTATCGGGCCTCACAACTTGGCAGCTGGTTTCTTCAATTACACTTTTTAAGTAGAACAAAACTCTGAAAGCAAGCAAACCCTTGACCCTGAGTCCTGCAATGGGATTGGACATGCTGTGCTATCTCCCCAAGGCACATTTCCTTAAGCAAAAGTGTGTTTTTGCAGATGGTTACATCTGGTTACTTACTGCATCATAAACAATTACATTCTCTTTTCTGGTTCCTATAGGCCAGCTATCTAAAATTAAGTTAAAATTTACACATTTTTGTAAAGAAAACAGACTTGATTTAAATAGATCATGATAACTAATTATTCTTTCTGAAAAACATGCTACAGTCGGCATAACTTCAGTGAAACCTCAGCAAGGGTGTTTCAAGTGTCATGATTTTAGTTTTACTGAATTTGAATTGATTTTTTTTT
>SJYQ01000789.1:309940-336401 GCA_006410935.1 Redunca redunca | reverse complement strand
TGTCACATGGTGCAACCTACTAGCATTCAAGGCATTCCTAAACAATGCAGGCCACAGCCAAGTATACTCTTGAATTGGTATGTCAAAGATGCAAATCTGATGTTTCTGGGATGAACTATGTACAGACGTATATCCAACGTCAGTATTAGACACCTGGATGTCACGTTCTTGAGGGATCTTGAATTTCAGTTTGTCCCCAATTCTTTATTTATGCCTTTTAGTTCCTTCCTTGGTTATAGCTCTTAAATTTTAAATTATACTTAATACCAGATCTCATGCATTTGCTAGTGATCCAGAGGTGTCCTACTGTTGCTGCTGCTAAGTCACTTCAGTCGTGTCTGACTCTGTGCAATCCCATAGATGGCAGCCCACCAGGCTCCCCTATCCCTGGGACTCTCCAGGCAAGAACATTGGAGGGGGTTGACATTTCCTTCTCCAGTGCATGAAAGTGAAAAGTGAAAGTGAAGTCACTCAGTCGTGTCCAACTCTTAGAGATCTCATGGACTGCAGTCCACCAGACTCCTCCCTCCATGGGATTTTCCAGTCAGGAGTACTGGAGTGGGGTGCCATTGCCTTCTCCACAAGAGGTGTCCTAGAACTTTTTTTTTTTAACCAAAACTTCCCTGGTGACTCAGACAGTAAAGAATCTGCCTGCAATGCCGGAGACCTGGGTTCTATCTGGGGGTAGAGAAGATCCCCTGGAGAAGGGAATGGCAACCCACTCCAGTATTCTGGCCTGGAGAATTCCATAGACAGAGCCTGGCAGGTTACAGTCCATGGTGTTGCAAAGAGTCCGACAACTGAGAGACTAACACGCAATGAATACTAGTATTTTTATAAAGTGGGTGGTCATTTTTATGGCAGTCCCTGAAACTACAAATTGGATCCAAAATGTAGCTTGATATTTTTCACTAATTTATAAAGTTCTAATAAAAACTTTTTAAAAATAAAAACTTAAAAAAATTTAAAAAATTCAATTAAAAAGCAACATTTAGGTTGAAACAGGCATTGTATCAATACCTTTGAAAGAATCAATTGATTCTATTTTTCTATAATGTAACACATTTTTTTTTCATATGTAATCATACTCCGCATATATTCTTGGAAGTATGAGTCCTTGAGCAAGAAATCCACTCTTTAAACTTTCATCAAGTTATCAAAACTTCTTAACAATGAGAAATAAAGGGAAAATGAGTCTTACATATAACTTGTCCATATTCTTACAACCTTCACAGTCAGACAATTTTAAAGACTAAAAGACTTATAATCTTCTGAAAAAAAAATCAAAAGAAAAGTAACTTTTTTGCCCCAGCTTCAACTGTTTTGTTCATTTACTTATTTTCTCTCTTTTATTCTTTCATGCGTGGTGCATGTTCAGTGGTATCTGACTCTTTGCGACACCATGGACTGTAGCCTGCCAGTTCATGGAATTTTCCAGGCAAGAATACTGGAGTGGGTTGCCATTTCCTACTAGAGGGGATCTTCCTGACGTAGGGACTGAACCTGCTTCTCTTGCATCTCTTGCATTAGCAGGCAGATTCTTAACTGCTGTGCCATCTGGGAAACCCCTATTTTTCTTTACATTTTGTCTAATTACTTATTTTTTTCCTTTTCATTCTTACTCTATTCTCTCTACCTCTTCTTCCTGCTGGATGTGCTTCCTTTTAATTGTCAAACAAAATGACGTAAATGCTGTGATGCTGAGAAAGTTAAGTCCAAAGAATTTCTGGGTTAGAAGCATACTAACAATTTATAAAATGTTTTAACAAATATATTTTCCTCTTTGAATTTCATTTTGTTTTATTGTTGCTCTTGATGTAAAATGAGAAATGTCCAACTCCACTAAAAATTGTTTTAGGAAAAAATAGTCAATCCAATTTTAATGGACAAAATTTTGAACAAATAGTTAATCCAACTTTAATGGGCAAAATTTTGTTTCAGTTTCTTCTTGAAAGCTTTTCCCAAAGTTAGGTTCAACACCATAGTGTTTTCCTAAGTCTGCCCTAGAACTGTGATAGGTTGTTTGTGAAAAGAGCATAGATCTTCTCCCTTCCTACTTAATTAACTTTAGCAAATGATCTTGTCTAGATAAATGGTATAGACCCAGCAACATTCTTATGAGCATCAAGTGAGATAACACAAATACAGTTCCAAAAATCTAGATGCTAAATACGTGTTCATTTCCTTCCCCCTCATTTAGTCAACATGTTTGTTTAGTACTGATAAGATGACAACAATTAAGGAGGGAAAGAGGGCTATTTTTTTAATTTACTTACTTATTATCTGAGTTGTATAACTGATTTCATGGTTGCAGGTACAAAATCTATTATTTGGGTATTGCTTCAAAATTCACAAAATTATTTTACATATCATCTTTCTCATTTTATTTAAATAGAATTATGAAGTTAATTAGGTAAATTTTATAATTTATAAATGGAAAAAGTGGGGCAGAGTGGTTTCATTGTCATAGTTAGTAGTTCACAAACTGAATCCAAAAGCTAGGATTTTTTAAACTATTTTTTATTGGACTATAGTTGCCTTACAATTTTGTGTTAGTTTCTGCTGTATAGCAAATGAATCGACTGTGTGTGTGTGTGTGTGTGTGTGTGTAGAGAGAGAGAGCGAGCTCCCCTCTTTTTTGGATTTCCTTCCCATTTAGGTCACTAGAGAGCACTGAGTAGAGCTCCTTGTCCTATTCATAGGTTCTCATTAGTTACCCATTTTATACATACTAGTGTATCTGTGTCACTGGTGATCTCCCAAGTCATCTACCCCCTCTTTTCCCCTGGTATCCATACATCCATTCTCTACATTTGTCTCTATTTCTGGAAAAGCTAGGTCTCAACATCTATTCAAACCCTATTTCTAATATAAAGTGTATAATTAAAGTTAAAAACAATGTTTAGCATAATATTTGGTAGATAGCACTGTTTCATGGTTGCTCACATAGCATAGTAATTAAGTGTATGGACGCTGGATCCACATTTTGAGTGTGCAAGTCTCACCTCTGCCAATTAATTCTTTTTTTTTTTTTTTTTGCTCCTGGTTTTCTCATTTGCAAAGTGGGTATAGTAATCCTTCTTGATTGGGTTGTTATGAGGGTTAAGTGACTTAATGTATGTAAATTGATTAACATAGATTTAAGGGCCTAGATCTGATAGATAGAGTGCCTGATGAACTATGGAATGAGATTCGTGACTTTGTACAGGAGAAAGGGATCAAGACCATCCCCATGGAAAAGAAATGCAAAAAAGCAAAATGGCTGTCTGGGGAGGCTTACAAATAGCTGTGAAAAGAAGAGAGGTGAAAAGCACATGCTAGTAAAGTAATGCTCAAAATTCTCCAAGCCAGACTTCAGCAATACGTCAACTGTGAACTTCCTGATGTTCAAGCTGGTTTCAGAAAAGGCAGAGGAACCAGAGATCAAATTGCCAGCATCCACTGGATGATGGAAAAAGCAAGAGAGTTCCAGAAAAACATCTATTTCTGCTTGATTGACTATGCCAAAGCCTTTGACTGTGTGGATCACAATAAACTGTGGAAAATTCTGAAAGAAATGGGAATACCAGACCACCTGACCTGCCTCTTGAGAAATCTGTATGCAGGTCAGGAAGCAGCAGATAGAACTGGACATGGAACAACAGACTGGTTCCAAACAGGAAAAGGAGTCCGTCAAGGCTGTATATTGTCACCCTGCTTACTTAACTTATATGCAGAGTACATCATGAGAAATGCTGGGCTGGAAGAAACAGAAGCTGGACTCAAGATTGCTGGGAGAAATATCAATAACCTCAGATATGCAGATGACACCACCCTTATGGCAGAAAGTGAAGAGGAACTAAAAAGCCTCTTGATGAAAGTGAAAGTGGAGAGTGGAAAAAGTTGGCCTAAAGCTCAACATTCAGAAAACGAAGATCATGGCATCTGGTCCCGTCACTTCTTGGGAAATAGATGGGGAAACAGTGGAAACAGTGTCAGACTTTATTTTTTGGGGCTCCAAAATCACTGCAGATGGTGATTGCAGCCATGAAATTAAAAGATGCTTACTCCTTGGAAGAAAAGTTATGACCAACCTAGATAGCATATTCAAAAGCAGAGACATTACTTTGCCGACTAAGGTCCGTCTAGTCAAGGCTATGGTTTTTCCTGTGGTCATGTATGGATGTGAGAGTTGGACTGTGAAGAAGGCTGAGCGCCGAAGAATTGATGCTTTTGAACTGTGGTGTTGGAGAAGACTCTTGAGAGTCCCTTGGACTGCAAGGAGATCCAACCAGTCCATTCTGAAGGAAATCAGTCCTGGGATATCTTTGGAAGGACTGATGCTAAAGCTGAGATTCCAGTACTTTGGCCACCTCATGCAAACAGTTGACTCACTGGAAAAGACTCTGATGCTGGGAGGGATTGGGGGCAGGAGAAGGGGACAACAGAGGATGAGATGGCTGGATGGCATCACTGACTCAACTGGATGTGAGTCTGAGTGAACTCCGGGAGTTGGTGATGGACAGGGAGGCCTGGCGTGCTGCGATTCATGGGGTCGCAAAGAGTCGGACATGACTGAGCGACTGAACTGAACTGAACTGAACTGGCACATAATAATTGCTTTATGTGTTTGCTGTTATTATCATTGCATAAGCTTGAAAGAATTATAAGAGCAAATCTGATGGAGAATAATAGAAATCCATCAGATATGAGATATAAACAGATATTTCAGTCTAAATTATACCTCTCAACGAAAGAGGCATATTAACTAAATTTTACAGTTGAGTAAATTTATGCTCATAAAACAGGTGGCACAAGGGTAAAGAATCTACTGCCACTGCAGGAGATGGAGGAGATGCTGGTTCAGTCCCTGAGTTGGGAAGATCCCCTGGAATAGGAAAGGGCAACCCACTCTTGGATACTTGCCTTGGAGCATCCCATAGACAGAGGAGCCTGATGGGGTACAGTCCATAGGGTCACAAAGAGTTAGACATGACTGAGCAGCTAAGCAGGTGTGCAAAAATGTTCAAAAAGTAAAATGATCATTCAAGTTCATGCAACCAATATTACATGTAAGATACATGTAAAAAAAGGGTTTAAATCAAAATCTCTGTTTAAAGCCCATGTGCCTTCCTCTATAACACACAATGTCTCTTAATCTAGTATTTTACTTTTCTCATGAATACAGGAGGGTCAAGGGAGAAAAAATATCTATGAGTCCTAGGAATGATGTCTAGTTAATAACTAGCCTAAGCTAGGACCCAGAACTCCTAAATCAGAGTTCAGTGCCTACATGAAACCAGGCTATGAGCTAAATAGCTGTTTTGTTTTGTTTTAATTGTCCATGATCTCATGTTACTGTCACTGTTTTATATGTTAAAAACTTATTGTAGAGAATAAGGAAAGAGAAGCATTTTTTAAAATTAATGAGACACTTGTTCTCTTTATCTACAAATCCTAATAAAATGACAGACTGATACATAATTCATAGAAGCTAACAAATTACAGTGCATTTGCAAAAATGACCTGTTCTTTCCTACTTATTTTCTGTGTGGTACATTAATGTCAAAAATAACATACTGATAAATATAGACAGCATAGAACAACAAAAAATATTGGAATAATGTATTGATATAACCTATGCCAGAAATGCTAGCATAGCAATTAGAGGGCTCACACAGTTTGAAAATGAAGTCAAAAGGTCAACCAAGATTTTATTTCAGCAAAGATTATTTCGTGCTTTATATTCTTTTTATAGCAAGGATTCAATTATTTATTACTAGAGAGAATAATCAAATACTAAAATTCTTTTTGTAAATCCTAGCAAATGGACGTTGTTCAGGCTTTCAGGAATCACATGAAGACATTAAGTAGATAGACTTATACCACTATGGTATGCTTCTGTAAGAAATGCAAATTATTGTAACCCCAAGTATAACATTCAAAATGGCAGCTTTCCAGATCTTCCCCTGGAAAAGACTGTGTTAGGTGAGAGGCAAAGGATTGCAGGTAAGAAGAAAAGCATTCTTTTCTGAAGGTTAAAGGGTATAGTTTGACCTTCATCATTGCTTTTCATTTCTGGGATGAGAACCCACTAATGACATGGTTAACTAGACAGATTATGGATATCTCAGACAAAATTACAGACTCTGAGACACTGAGGGAAAAAAAAGAAACAAAACAGAAACAAAAGAATCACATAATAAAAATTAAATAAGATACTTGGGGTCCTTGGAAGCAAGGTTTATATTAATAAACCTTGTAATAAAGAGAAAATGGGCAAATTTTTATATTTTTCACATAATAACATCCTGTATAACATGTGGTTGTAGAAATGCCAATGGATTTAACTGTAAGGTAGGATTCGTCCCTGTGTATGGTACTTGCATGCATGGCTATTCATTTCACTGTTGTTACTCTCCTTAAGTGGTCCTTATCTGACAAGTGTGCTTCCTATTAACATAATATTCCCCATGCAAATAAAAACTAAGAGCCTCTTGGCATTACAAAGACAGAATGGCCATAGATTAAATCAGAATTCAAATACTAAAAAGAGCAGATACCACATATGTATGCATTAAATGCATTTAAATTGTTAGATATATTTTTAAGAATGTTTTAAAAATAACAAAGATATAGATTTCTAAATTCAAAATTCTAAGGTTTGTCCATATCCATGTTCACAGACACTCATGGTCTGGGAGAATCTGAATATCCTTTTGGTAAAATCACACAAATAGAATCAGTTGATCAATTAATCAATATTAATTAGTGTTTTTGATAATCAAGAGAAAGTGCTACATGATGTGAGTAAATAATGACATAAATTTTCTTCCCTCCTCCTGAGGATATCTACCAGTCCTTTGGGAAGACAGAGCATACGCATTAAAAGTAGGGTCTAGTGAAATCAGGATCAGCAACCAAAAATCCTATTGCTAGGTCCTCTATGGTAAATAGAATATTGCTTTGGAAGTTAGTGTTAGCCAGGCTATGGTCCATGGAGTCACAAAGAGTTGGATATGACTGAAAGACTGGGCAACTCCAGAATGTTCAGCTTGGCAGAGCAATTAGAAGGTTCACACAGTTAGAAAATGTCGGGGACACTTCTTTGGGTGAGACAGTGTATTAATTTCACATTTTGCCATAAAAATTCTCACATATTTAGCAGCTTAAAAACAATATAAATTAATTATCTTACAGTTTTAAAGATTCTAGAGGATCTTCCCAACCCAGGGATCGAGCCTGGGTCTCCCGCATTGTAGGCAGGCGCTTTACCATCTGAGCCACCAGGGAAGTCATTTTAAAGATCAGATGCTCAAAATGGGTTGTACAGGCTAAAACTTGGTATGCGTATGCCTAGTTCCTTTAGGGAAGAATCCATTCTTTTTCCTTTTCCAGTTTCTAAAAGTGCCCGCCTTCCTTATCCTAGAGCCCCCTCCTCCAACTCTAAGACACCTCCTCTACACCCTCTGCTCTGTCGTCACAGCCCCTCTCTGATTTTGATCCTTTTGCCTCCCTTGTGTAAGAACCTTTGTGATTATATTGTTTTCCCCTGGGAAATGTGGGATACTCTTTCCATCCCAAGACCCTTAAACTTAATCCTATCTGCAAAGTTCTTTTTGCCATGTAAGGTAATATATTTACAGGTTCTAGGGATTGGAATGTGGATATATTTAGGGAACCATTTTCTGTCTACCAGAGATGAAAATGCAGCCTAAGTGGTATAAAATTAAGTGCCCAAGTTCTATACTATGATACTACTCAAAAACTCTAGAAGGCATGCTTTTTGGAGGAGTGTCATTTTAGGAAGTTGTGTAAATCCAGCTCCTATTTTGAAAGAAATGAGTGTAATGTGGGTTTCTAAAACTTTTGACAATGATCCATTGTTAAAAATAAATTCTTTACAATACAGTTCATGTGTATGTGGGTGTGATGTGACAGTTTCATGAAACAATTCACAGTCGAATGAGAATCTAATATTTTCTATAGTTATCCCCTTTATTTATAACAATGTGTGATCATCAAGTTTATTGTGCTTTTATCAATAAAAGATATAGGTAATTAAAAGTATAAAGTATCTACTGATTTTTTAGGTAAAACAGGTACATCTATCAGAGTATAATAAAAGATTAAAATACATTATTTAAGGGGAACCTTAAAATGTTAGTATACACTGGCACTCAGAGCAATGGGTAGAGTAGTCCAAGCAAAGGAGGCAAAACCTAAAACTATTATACAAGGTGGAATAGTCAGGAAACTTCAGTCCTAAGAGTTCAAGATGCGGCTGAAAAATAGAGTACTGTTGGAAGCTATTAAAGAGAAGCGGCAAACAAAGAAGTCAGAAAGATGCACTAATAATCTTGGTCTGTTTGAAGGCTTTCTTTCATTCAGGATGTACCAGCTGTGAGGTCCAGTTGGATCACATTGGGAATCAATAACAAATGAACAGACAATGAATTTGCTCTCATGAAGGTCATAACCCAGTAATTGACTTATCCTTTAAACAATGATAAGAAATTTAAACTTTATTATATAGGTAAAGTTTATGTCACTAGAAATTATTATACAGAAAAAAAAATAACACACAATGAGGTTTGTGCTTTAAAGAAACCTATAATTCAGTATGGATTTAGTGTATACAGGTGAAAACTTTCATTTAGCAAGAAATAGAACTAAGGCTATCTGATGAGAGTGGCAGAAGATGAGGTGGTCAGACAGCATCACCAACTCAATGAACAGGAATCTGAGGAACGTCCAGGAGACAGTGGAGGACAGACGAGCCTGGTGACATGCTATAGACCATGGGGTCACAAACCGTTGGACGTGACTTAGTGACTGAGTAACAACAACAGTATTAGAGGGGATAGACTTTTAAAATATTAATAAGATACAATTCATACGATTTGGAGGTTAGATATGAAAGTTATGAGAAAGGAGAAATGGATGTTTATTTCTATATACTTAATTTTAGTAACTGCGTGTAAGGAATCACCAGTCAATGAAGAAGGGCATACATATTAAAAGCAATTTTAGGATAATGGATACTAAGTCACTAATTTAAAAAATCAAATGATTACATACAGAAAATGGAAGAATATATAGATGTGGGCTACAGGAAAGAACTGGGACACTGATTATGCATTGTTAATCTGTAGGTGACATTTTAACCAATGAAATTAGGAAAATTCACCCAGGAAAATATGCAGAAAAAGGAGAGAAGAAAGGAGATTCATAGACAGCAGCATTTAAAGGATGATCAGAATGGGATATTACACAGAGAATCTTTTAATGGGAGTAGAGTTTTAGTAAATAACATAGTTGCGTGATTTAAAAAAAAGTTTTGAGATTATATGGAGTATAGTAATATATATCTTATTAGAAGATAAGAAGTGAAGAATGTCAACTCGACTTAGTTATCAGGATATCTCTGGTAGCATTAGTTGAAGTGAAGGTTCAGAATGATGAGGGCAGTGGACAGATTTTAGTGGACTGAGGAACAACAGAGTAAAGGGTGTGAAGATGGTCACTGCAGCCTACAGTTTCCATAAGCCTGTTCATGAAGGAAAGAAAAGAGGGCATTGCTCCAAGAAAGCACAGTATAGCAGGTTTTGGCTTTTAAGAGGAGAGCACTTAGAAACGTTTTTATTTTAGGAAGAAAAATGTGAGAGTCAGATTAGAAGTTTTTAATGAAGTGGATAAATGGTACAATGAGAGCAAGAAGGAAAGAATGTATATTGTGGGTAAAATGGCCCCTTACCCTTCCTATTATCGTGTATTCTATTTGTATAGTAAAAACAAAATATCTTAAATGACTTACATTTTAAAAACCTGAGTCCAGCTGATAGTTCATAGTAGAACTAGAGAGCTTTCCACATTAATTTTTGATTCTCTTCTCCTTCTCACTTGTAAAAAGACCAAGGGCAATTAACATAAACAGGCCTGTGATACTCCTGACTTTGCAAGGTAATTAACACAGCGGGAAATGCATTCTGGGCCAGACAGTTCCTAGAAGAGTGGGTGGAATCCTAATGGGAGACTGAGGAAGAGTAAGCAAGTTAATAGTTTCAGTCTGTATATAGCTCTCACATCATTAAACTCTCAGTTATTTTTAAAAGGCCAACAACCTGAAGAGAAATTTTTACCTTTCCTTCAGTTTCTTCAGGGGCCTGGGCTTTCATTATTACTGTTGTTTTTGTCTGATAGTGGTGTTTACACAGATTTTCTAAAATAGTCTAAAAGCCAACCTAATTACTAGCTTTGCATAACTTACCTAGTTACTATTTAAGCAATAATGACCTTCAGACTGGATATTTTCTTGGCATTATGACCAATGGAAAGCTTTGGTGGTCTCAGGTGAAGCTAGGGGCCATTAACAGAGACTGTCATTAATAGTGTGAAAATGGCTAACTGAAAGGTCATTAGTGTGATCATAAATCATAACAAAGTAAAGAAAAAGGCAAAGAATTCAAAAGTTACAAGCTGAACATCAAGTTGCCATGGATACTGTATTTTCCTAGATACAGAAACCCAGAATGCTAACCAAAGGAAGACAATTCTCAATTCTCAATTTCCATTTACCGTTATACTTGCTGTTTGAATACATGTCTTGGTCCATAGAAACTGAAATAACTAACATTCCTGCTGCATGAAGGTAAGAATCTTCCCACTGAAGGTGACCTAGGGAGGTTACTCATTCCAATTTCTACTGTTATAATTATGACAAGCTGAACTACCTTAACATCATCTTACTTTACAGGTATCCAAAGAAGGAAAGTATAGACATCTTAAGTAGAGGTGGATCCAGTTCTTGTGGAGGCTAAGGCTCACAGAATATGAAGATTACTTTTAAAAGAAAAGAAATCTAAATTACTAATATAAAATATCCATTTTGTCATGTTTCTGACACAATAAAAAATGTGACAGAGGCAAGCATTCTACTGATTGCAATTAAAAGGTCCTACTCTTGCAAAATTTTTAAAATCATGTGACTTATAATATGTTGCAATGTAGAAGATGAAGGGCTTCTTCAGTATAAAGAAGATTTATATTCAGAAGATTATATATTCAGATTTCCTGTCAAGAAGCCAGAAGTTTAGAGAAAAAAGCCAATAGATCATCCAATGTGACACATGTGCTGTTGTAAATGAGCAAACTCAAAAATGTTCAAGCGAGGCAACTTAAGCTAACCAAGTTCTCTGACTCATACTTTTCTGCCTCCAAGCACTTTAGGTCTAACTGGCTTTTACAGGAGGGAGACTAGCTAGAACCCAAGATATATTCTTTGGGAATTTCTGATGAACCAGTGAGGCAAATTAAAGTTAGTATATTTGCATGAAGCTTCTTGAGGAAATATAACATTCTGGAAAAAGACAGCTAATTGTTAATTTAAAAAACAAATTGTGTGGTAGAAACCACTAGCTGTTAAACTAAATTTCTTCTCCCTTTCTTTTATCGCAAATGAGTTGTGGCTGGAACTCTCCTAAGTAGACTTGTAGGTCTTAGCCCCTCTTGCAGCCAGATTTTGCTCTGATTGCTGAGGGTCAATGGCAAAGAGAAAATATAGAGTTTCTCTTTTAATATATAACCATGTAACTACTTGGTGTGAAGAGGAGAATCTGCATACTTCTTATACTAAGCATTTAAAGACTATATTGGGCTCCAAAATCACTGCAGATGGTGATTGCAACCATGAAATTAAAAGACGCTTACTCCTTGGAAGAAAAGTTATGACCAACCTAGATAGTATATTCAAAAGCAGAGACATTACTTTGCCGACTAAGGTCTGTCTAGTCAAAGCTATGGTTTTTCCTGTGGTCATGTATGGATGTGAGAGTTGGACTGTGAAGAAGGCTGAGTGCCGAAGAATTGATGCTTTTGAACTGTGGTGTTGGAGAAGACTCTTGAGAGTCCCTTGGACTGCAAGGAGATCCAACCAGTCCATTCTGAAGGAGATCAGCCCTGGGATTTCTTTGGAAGGAATGATGCTAAAGCTGAAGTTCCAGTACTTTGGCCACCTCATGCGAAGAGTTGACTCATTGGAAAAGACTCTGATGCTGGGAGATACTGGGGGCAGGAGGAGAAGGGGATGACAGAGGATGAGATGGCTGGATGGCATCACGGACTCGATGGACGTGAGTCTGAGTGAACTCCGGGAGATGGTGATGGACAGGGAGGCCTGGCGCTGCGATTCTTGGGGTCGCAAAGAGTCGGACACGACTGAGCGACTGAACTGAACTGAACTGATGTCTTATTTAAAACTGCTAATAAATAGATGTTTCCCTTGGCCATTTCAAAACATAGCAGTAAATGATTGAAATCTTTGAGTATGTGAATAATGTCTTGTGCATTCCAGTCGTGCCTGACTGTTGCAACCTTGTGGACTGTAACCCACCAGGCTGCTCTGTCCATGGAATTTTCCAGGCAAGATTACTGAAGTGGGTTGCCATTTCCTCCTCCAGGGGATCTTCCCAACCCAGGGATCAAACCCATGTCTCCTGTAAATCCTACTTGGTAGGTGAATTCTTTACCACTGAGCCACCTGGGAAGCCCAATAAAATGTCTCAGAGAACATCAATTGTAAAAGGCATGAGTGTTCAATAAAAACCAGCCTGTGACACTGCAAATATCTTGTTAAATCTTTCTTATTAATTTTTTAAATACCTTGGTTTCAATTTTTAGATTAATGCATTGGCCCTGCTATAAATTTTTAATAAAAGGAGTAAATGAATTGGAAATATTTCCAAATAGCATTATCAAAACCATCTCCCTTTCCAGTCAGGTATAAAAGATAAATACATTTTTATAATCATTCATTTCACTATGAATCCCAGAATTATTTTATCATGTAAACTGATATTGGTGTATATATATATAGACAGAAAGAGAGAAAGAGACTGATTTTCACTTCTTGATCAAAATTCAGTTTGTTTGAACAGCATTTCTTGTTTAAATAAATTTTGATAGTGACCTTGATAGAAGAAAGTCAATGCATAATATACTTCTAACCATAGCAATGTTTAGACTTCTATCTGTCAGCTACACATCAGCAGACTAGCATGGATGCCCATGAGATTGGCAGTTTTGCAGGGCTTGTATAAAGGGAAAAGAGTTATATAGACTTTTAAAAAAATTGGGGAGAAAATGAGAATTTAAAAGGTAAGAGCTGATTCTCAGATGCCTGACTAGATCTCTTAATAACTAAAGAAACTACTGTGATTTCCAAAAGAAGGATTTCCACAAATGTCAAATTTCCACTTCCTCTCTTCTACAGTCTAGTTCTTATAGTTTTGAAACTGGGTCATTTCTAAATGTGACTTTTTCTTAAATCAGACTTTTAGAGAAATTATTACCCTGTACCTACTCAGTTTTACATTCCAGCCTAATTTACTATCTATTCCACTAACTCTTTTCTAGATAGAAGGTAACAACCACTGAACTTGGATCAAGAAGAATATTTTTCACCCACAAATGCATCAGACTTAAAAGTCAAGTCTTGTACAAAATAGTTCCTTTGAACATGATGTTCTTTACTTATTTGGGATTAGTGTAAAAAGTAGAACTGGCTCCTGGTTTATATGAGGTAGTGATTTTGACCCTGTTGCTAAAATTGCAATGATATTTTCCTAAAGTTCTAACTCCAAGGACACTAACCTGAGACTGCTGGGTTCTGTCTGAGAAAATGCAATATAGGACATCAGTAGAAGAAAGCATTCAGGGGCCAGTTAATGCAGAGAGTAACACAGTGGTCTTGACACTCTAAGGATCTGCGTTGAGAACCAGCTGAGCTCATTGCTTCAAGGAGGTTAAGGTCAGTCCCTGTCTGTTTTTTATACATTGAAAATCATGCCACCATTCAGCATAATTGACAGCTTACTTCTCCAAGGGGACTATTCACTAAAATAGAATTTTCTCTGCATTAAAAAATATATATATATATCTCCAAATACCCACACAATTCTGATAGTTTTGGGTGCTGACTATATTATAAGATCTCTAAATTTTACTTCAAGCTTGACTTGGCTTTTTAAACTTCTATACAGCATTCAAAACAATTAAAATACTTGGCATGTTTCTGGTATTGCATCTGGTGATTTCTGAACACTCTCAGACACTTGAACACTGCCTTTTAGAACCCTAAAACATGATGGTAGTACAAATTACTTTTTGGTTTGTGGGATCGTTTACTAGAACTTGTTAAGAAATATGTGTATGATATTTGTATGGGACTAAGAGAAAACAGATACTGAAAATATTATAATATGTATATATCCAAAGCAGTAGATCACAAGACTGGAAAAATATAGATGCTTAATTCTGGAATACAATGCTCAACCAGGCCAGCTTTATGTAGCAATGATTGTTAAAATTTTATTTTTTGTAAATATAATATCTATATTAGTTTTTTGGGCAAAGTTATCCTATACCTGTGGACATTAAAGTCAATGCTTAAATAATTTCTTTTGGGTAGACTGTCTTTAATGACAATATTTTATTGATAATATTTCATATTTGCCTCATATCCTTATGAAAATTTTTATCATTATTTTCACTAACCCTTTCTTTAAAGCCCTCCCCTACTGTCTACCTACCATTTTATTTCTCATGTTCATTTCAACTTGTCCTTATGCTCAAATAGTAAAATACATAGTATACTCTTAATAAATAACAGCCATAAGCAGGGCTCCTAGTGATTTTAGAAACATTACATCTTATTCTTCTCCTAGTAGCTCTGGATAGCATTTCTCAAGGCTGGCATTACAGAACTTCTTTGACTTAGGATGGGGTTTTGTCTCAATAAACTCATCAGAAGTTGAAAATATTGTAAGTCAAAAATGTATTTAAAACACCTAACTACCGAAAGTCATGTGTTAGATGACTTTGTGCAAGTGTAGCCTAATGAAAATGTTCTGAGCATGATAAACTATCTTACCCTAAAATCCTCAGAACATTTACAATAGTCTACAATTGTGCATTTCTTTTCCATGGGGATGGTCTTGATTCCTGTCTCCTGTACAGTGTCACAAACCTCATTCCATAGTTCATCAGGCACTCTATCTATCAGATCACGGCCCTTAAATCTATTTCTCACTTCCACTGTATAATCATAAGGGATTTGATTTAGGTCATACCTGAATGATCTAACAGTTTCCCCCACTTTCTTCAATTTGAGTCTGAATTTGGTAATAAGGAGTTCATGATCTGAGCCACAGTCAGGTCCTGGTCTTGTTTTTGTTGACTGTATAGAGCTTCTCCATGTTTGGCTGCAAAGAATATAATCAATCTGATTTTGGTGTTGACCATCTGGTGATGTCCATGTGTAGAGTCTCGTGTTGTTGGAAGAGGGTGTTTGCTATGACCAGTGCATTTTCTTGGCAAAACTCTGTTAGTCTTTGCCCTGCTTCATTCCCCATTCCAAGGTCAAATTTGCCTGTTACTCCAGGTATTTCTTGACTTCCTACTTTTGCATTCCAGTCTCCTATAATGAAAAAGACACCTTTTTTGGGTGTTAGTTCTAAAAGGTCTTGTAGGTCTTCATAGAACCGTTCAATTTCAGCTTCTTCAGCATTACTGGTTGGGGCATAGACTTGGATTACCGTGATATTGAATGGTTTCCTTGGAAATGAACAGAGATCATTCTGTCATTTTTGAGATTGCATCCAAGTACTGCATTTCGGAGTCTTTTGTTGACCGTGATGGCTACTCCATTTCTTCTGAGGGATTCCTGCCTTCAGTAGTAGATATAATGGTCATCTGAGTTAAATTCACCCATTCCAGTCCATTTTAGTTCACTGATTCCTAGAATGTCGACGTTCACTCTTGCCATCTCTTGTTTGACGACTTCCAATTTGCCTTGATTCATAGACCTGACATTCCAGGTTCCTATGCAATATTGCTCTTTACAGCATTGGACCTTGCTTCTATCACCAGTCACATCCACAGCTGGGTATTTTCTTTGCTTTGGCTCCATCCCTTCATTCTTTCTAGAGTTATTTCTCCACTGATCTCCAGTAGCATACTGGGCAGTTCCTCTTTCAGTATCCTGGGGAGTTCCTCTTTCAGTATCCTATCATTTTGCCTTTTCCTACTGTTCATGGGGTTCTCAAGGCAAGAATACTGAAGTGGTTTGCCATTCCCTTCTCCACTGGACCACATTCTGTCAGATCTCTCCACCATGACCTGCCCGTCTTTTCCATCTCTATGGAAAAGAAATGCAAAAAAGAAAAATGGCTGTCAGGGGAGGCTTACAAATAGCTGTGAAAAGAAAAGAAGCGAAAAGCAAAGGAGAAAAGGAAAGATATAAGCATCTGAATGCAGAGTTCCAAAGAATAGCAAGAAGAGAAAAGCCTTCTTCAGCAATCAGTGCAAAGAAATAGAGGAATAGAACAGAATGGGAAAGACTAGAGATCTTTTCAAGAAAATGAGAGATATCAAGGGAACATTTCATGCAAAGATGGGCTCAATAAAGGACGGAAATGGTATGGACCTAACAGAAGCAGAAGATATTAAGAAGAGGTGGCAAGAATAAACAGAAGAACTGTACAAAAAATATCTCCATGACCCGGATAATCACGATGGTGTGATCACTCATCTAGAGCCAGACATCCTGGAATGTGAAGTCAAGTGGGCCTTAGAAAGCTTCACTACGAACAAAGCTAGTGGAGGTGATGGAATTCCAGTTAAGCTATTTCAAATCCTGAAAGATGATGTTGTGAAAGTGCTGCACTTAAGATGCCAGCAAATTTGGAAAACTCAGCAGTAGCCACAGGACTGGAAATGGTCAGTTTTCATTCCAATCCCAAAGAAAGGCAATGCCAAAGAAGGCTCAAACTACTGCCCAATTGCACTCATCTCAAACGCTAGTAAAGTAATGCTCAAAATTCTCCAAGCCAGGCTTCAGCAATATGTGAACTGTAAACTTCCAGATGTTCAAGCTGGCTTTAGAAAAGGCAGAGGAACCAGAGATCAAATTGCCAACATCCGCTGGATCATAGAAAAAGCAAGAGAGTTCCAGAAAAACATCTATTTCTGCTTTATTGACTATGCCAAAGCCTTTGACTGTGTGGATCATAATAAACTGTGGACAATTCTGAAAGAGATGGGAATACCAGACCACTTGACCTGCCTCTTGAGATATCTGTATGCAGTTTAGGAAGCAGCAGTTAAAACTGGACATGGAACAGCAGACTGGTTCCAAACAGGAAAAGGAGTCCTTCAAGGCTGTATATTGTCACCCTGCTTTTTTAACTTCTATGCAGAGTACATCATGAGAAACGCTGGGCTGGAAGAAGCACAAGCTGGAATCAAGATTGCTGGGAAAAATATCAGTAATGCAGATGACACCTCAGATATGCAGATGACACCACCCTTATGGCAGAAAGTGAAGAGGAACTAAAAAGCCTCTTGATGAAAGTGAAAGAGGAGAGTGAAAAAGTTGGCTTAAAGCTCAACATTCAGAAAACGAAGATCATGACATCTGGTCCCATGACTTCATGAGAAATAAATGGAGAAACAGTGGAAACAGTGTCAGACTTTATTTTTTTGGGCTCCAACATCACTGCAGATGGTGACTGCAGCCATGAAATTAAAAGACGCTTACTCCTTGGAAGAAAAGTTATGACCAACCTAACTTATAGCATATTCAAAAGCAGAGACATTACTTTACCGACTAAGGTCCGTCTAGTCAAGGCTATGGTTTTTCCAGTAATCATGTATGGATGTAAGAGTTGGACTATGAAGAAGGCTGAGCACTGAAGAATTGATGCTTTTGAACTGTGGTGTTGGAGAAGACTCTTGAGAGTCTCTTGGACTGCAAGGAGATCCAACCGGTCCATTCTGAAGGAGATCAGCCCTGGGATTTCTTTGGAAGGAATGATGCTAAAGCTGAAACTCTAGTGTTTTGGCCACCTCATGCGAAGAGTTGACTCATTGGAAAAGACTCTGATGCTGGGAGGGATTGGGGGCAGGAGGAGAAGGGGACGACAGAGGATGAGATGGCTGGTTGGCATCACCAACTCGATGGACGTGAATCTGAGTGAACTCTGGAATTGGTGATGGACAGGGAGGCCTGGCGTGCTGCGATTCATGGTGTCGCAAGGAGTCAGACACGACTGAGCGACTGAACTGAACTGAACACTTGTGCAAATTCATCTAACACAAAGCCTATTTTGTAATAACAAAGTGTTGGACATCTTATGTAATTTTTGAATACTGTACAAAGTGGTAAAACAGAATAACTCTATCAGTATAGGATGGTTTTAAGTGTATCCAGTCATTTAAAATGATTGTGTACCCTCCTGATCTCATGGCTGACTGGGAGCTGTGGCTTGCTGCCCTGCCCAGTCATGAGACACTAGCACCACATATTGCTATCCTGGGAAAGATCAAAATTCAAAATCTGAAGTACAATTTCTATTGAATGCATATCACTTTTGCACCTTCATAAAGTTAAATAATTGTAAGTTAACCATCATAAATTGGGATCGTCTGTATTGACATTCTAAGCTGACATTCTTTGCTACAGGGGTCTATTCTGTACATTGTAGGAATTCCTTGGTCTCAACTCCCTAGATTTCAGTAGCATTCCTCCTTCTGTTGTGATAGTCAGAAATGTTTGCAGATATTGATAAATGTTCCCTGGTCTTAAAATTGCACTCTGCTGAAAACCACTGGCTTAGCAAATGATGTTCTTTGTATTAGGAATGATGTTTCCTTGACCTTTTTCAGTGCATCTTTCTGTCATGCATTGTGGAATCATCCTGAAGTGTCATCTCCTTCTTGAGGCCTTAGTTGAATTACCTCAGAGAAGGTAAAGTCTTCTTTCTTTTTCTGTTCTCATTAGAATGGCTTCCTATCTCTTCATATTTCAAAATCCTTAACACAATACATTTATATTTACAAATTCATTTATTTAGTGTCTTCCTCCCTCATTTCTTATGCAATTAAAAAAATTATGGGTAAGTATGTCACGTTTTACATAATACATTCCCACATTCTGACATAATTTCTGGTATTTATTAGGCATTCACTAAATGTTTATGGAAAAATGACAAGCTAATTTAATAAATTAGCATGGGAAGTTTATAATCAGACAACTCATGAGTATATTTTGACCTTTGTGTAAAATAGTGGACAGAAATGAAATATTTCTTAATGCTTTTTTCCAAAAATGCATACCTCCTTCTATCTAAGGGGGTATTTGAGGTAATGAAGTAAATTTACTAGGTAGAATTGGATGNAGGTAATGAAGTAAATTTACTAGGTAGAGTTGGATGTAGAGGTATAAAAAAGATTGTGTAAATGAAAATAGATCTTATACATCAAAAAATTTTAAGTATTATTTGATGAGATTATCACTTACACAAAGACATTGGTAGGCCACGTGAGTCTATAGTTTCTTTACTTTCCAAGGATGAGGTGCTAATTAGTATTTGTTAGTGATAATGAAATGCAGATTCTTGAACAGAAATATTTTCTTGCTATTTTCACATAGGCATTGATCAATTTCTTTGGAGAAAATTTTTCTCTTCCATATGAAAACCACAATCATTTTGTAGCTAATATGATTTGATATATCATGGAAATCTAAATATCGTGCCCCCCCAAAGTCCACATCCTAATGCCTGAAATCTATGAATATTTTACCTTATATGGCAAAAAGGACTTTGTGGATGTGATTAAAGGTCTTGAGATGGGACAATTATCCTGGATTATCAAGGTCAGTTCAGTTCAGTCTCTCAATCGTGTCTGACTCTTTCTGACCAAATGAATCGCAGCACGCTAGGATTCCTGTTCATCACCAACTCCCGGAGTTCACCCAAACTCAAGTGCATCGAGTCGGTAATGCCATCCAGCCATCTCATACTCTGCCGTCCCCTTCTCCTGCCTCCAATCCCTCCCAGCATCAGGATCTTTTTCAGTGAGTCAACTCTTTGCATGAAGTGCCCAAAGTATTGGAGTTTCAGCCTCAGCATCATTCCTCCAATGAACACCCAGGACTGGTCTCCTTTAGGATGGACTGGTTGGATATCTTTGCAGTCCAAGGGACTCTCAAGAGTCTTCTCCAACACCACAGTTCAAAAGCATCAATTCGTCAGCACTCAGCTTTCTTCACAGTCCAACTCTCACATCCATATGTGACCAATGGAAAAATCAGCCTTGACTAGACGGACCTTTGTTGGCAAGGTAACAGCTCTGCTTTTTAACATGCTATCTAGGTTGGTCATAATTTTCCTTCCAAGGAGTAAGTGTCTTTAAATTTCATGGCTGCAGTCATCATCTGCAATCATTTTGGAGCCCCCAAAAATAAAGTCTGACACTGTTTCCACTGTTTCCCCATCTATTTCCCATGAAGTGATGCGACCAGATGCCATGATCTTCATTTTCTGAACGTTGAGCCAAATTTTAAGCCAACTTTTTCACTCTCCTCTTTCACTTTCATCAAGAGGCTTTTTAGTTCCTCTTCACTTTCTGCCATAAGGGTGGTGTCATCCTCATATCTGAGGTTATTGATATTTCTCCTGGCAATCTTGATTCCAGCTTGTGCTTCTTCCAGCCCAGCATTTCTCATGATGTACTCTGCATAGAAGTTAAATAAGCAGGGTGACAATATACAGCCTTGATGTACTCCTTTTCCTATTTGGAACCAGTCTGTTGTTCCATGTCCAGTTCTAACTGTTGCTTCCTGACCTACATATAAGTTTCTTAAGAGGCAGGTCTGGTGGTCTGATATTCCCATCTCTTTCAGAATTTTCAAGTTTATTTGATCCACATAGTCAAAGGCTTTGGCATAGTCAATAAAGTAGAAATAGATGTTTTTCTGGAACTCTCTTGCTTTTTTGATTATCCAGCGGATGTTGGCAATTTGATTTCTGGTTCCTCTACCTCTCCTAAAACCAGCTTGAACATCTGGAAGTTCATGGTTCACATATTGCTGAAGCATGGCTTGGAGAATTTTGAGCATTACTTTACTAGTGTGTGAGATGAATGCAATTGTGCAGTAGTTTGAGCATTCTTTGGCATTGCCTTTCTTTGGGATTGGAATGAAAACTGACCTTTTCCAGGCCTGTGGCCACTGCTGAGTTTTCCAAATTTGCTGGCATATTGAGTGTAGCACTTTCACAGCATCATCTTTCAGGATTTGAAATATTCAGGTAGGGCCAATGTAACCCTAGAGGGCCTTATAAGAGGTAGGCAGGAGATCAGAGGGACAGAAGGTAACATGATACAGAAGCAGAGAGAGATTTGAAGATTTTATGCTGCTAACATTGAAGATGGAGGAAGGGGCCATGAGCCAAGGATGCTGGTGACCTCTAGAAAAGGCAAAGAACATAGGCAAGCTGACACCTTGATTTTAATCCAATGAAACTGATTTAAGACTTCTGAGCTCAGAGATTACAGGATAATAAATCTTCACTGTTTGAAGTCACTTAGCTTGAGGTAATTTGAGAAATACTGACAATAGAGAACTAATTACTACAATCATGATGAAAATTTTAACATAATTTTAACATACTTTTGTTAAGAATTTTATCCTGAATATGTTACTTATATGTTTGTATATCATTCTTCCATTTTTTAGCAGTAAACTTTATTCAGTGTTACAAACAATTTTATGAATATGTTAAAAGTATTCACTCATCCATTCCACAGGTAAAGTTTATCTGGGTTCTTTTTAGGGTACAGTTTTTCCAGCACTAGTTCTGTGAATATTCTTATATGTTGATCTAGATACACTTGAGCAAGAGTGTCCATCTTGCCAGAACTATACTGTCAGAATCTTCCTGAAGTTTGAAAGATATTTATGTGTGTGTGTGTGTATATATATATATATATATATATATATTATATATATAGGGAAAGAGAGAGACAGAGTATGAGGAACTGGCTCTTAAAATTAGAGAAGCTGAGAAACCCTATATTCTTCCATCTACAAACTGGAGACTTCAGGAAAGCCAGTAGTGTAATTTAGTCCAGGGAACCTAAGACCAGAGAACCAAGTAACTCAATGTCTATATTGATATAAGTCAAGTCCAAGAACAGGAGGAGATGAGATGAACTATCCTAAGTCAAACAGTAAAGCAAGCAAAAAAGAGAAGAATTTCTCCACCATTTTTTCTATTCAGACTCCAAAGGGGTTGATGATGTTTACCCACATTGGTGAGGGCAATCTATTTTGATGAGTCCACTAAGTGGAATGCTAATCTCATCTGAAAACATTCTCACAGATATCCCCAGAAATAAGGCTTAACTCGGGCACTCCATGGCCAGTCAAGCTGACACATAAAATTAACTATCACATGGTGCGTTAATGCATGTATACTGAAATGAACTGAAATATACCTTTATGATATTAACTATCCTCCTTACTGGACCTAATAAGCTTTCATAATTTTCCAGAAAGAACTTACATATCTTTTGTTAGATTTATTCTTAGGTTTTTAAAATTTTTTTATATAAACACTATTTAAATATTTCTAACTTCGCTCATAGCATATAAAATATAATTGAGTTAGAAAGCAGCAAACTAGATAAACTTTCTTATAAATTTTAATAATTTATTAGCAGCTTATTTAGGAGTTTCTACATATGTAATAATTCAATTTGTTGATGTTCCTCTTATTTCTCATTCATGCTTTAATAAGCTGGCTAAGAATGAACATGGTAAAAACAAAAAACCTTATCTTGTTCCTGAGGGAAAGCTTTGAACACTTCAGTATATATATGATGGTACTGAAATAGCTTTTGTTTTATTGTGGAATAATTTGAATGTAGAACAAACATGATTTAATGACAGATCTGCTATAGCAGTGGATTAAAAAATATAACAAGACATGATTCTTTAGCTTGGTGAAATGTAGTTACTAGCCCAGGAAGATTGGAGGAAGGTATACATTCAAGAACTCTGTTTAGGTCATGTTTGCTTTGAGATGTATATTAGATAGGTAAGTGGACATGCAGAGTAATCAGTTGAATATATAAGGCTTTGTTAGAGAGGAAAGGAACACAAAAGAGAGAGAAAGAGGTGAATCATCAACTTTCAAAGGCTATTAAAGTCATAAGATAGCTAAAAATTCCAAGACATAAATAGTAGATCAATAAAAGTTTGAAAAAAGCTTTGCGTGAATCTTTCCACCATTAAGTCAAGGTGAGGAAGAGAAGCAGAAAGTCTGTAGACAGTGGTTAGAGAGATAGCAGGAAAACCAAAAGAATGAACAAAGTATACTTGAAAGCAAGAGTAGAAAATATTACAATAAGCAGGAAATTGGCTTAATTGCCAATCCTTACTATTCAAATAATGTTTCAGTAAATGTCCTTACATTTATATCATAGCTCATCCATAACAGCTTTTTTTGGTAGACAAAAATCCTTAAATAGAAATTTGAGGAAAGAGCTACAAAACATTCATAGTTATTATGCAACTGCTGTCAAAAAAAGGCATCGTGTAAATAAATATTTCTGTCCTCAGTATAAGAAAATACACACAGGGAAATTACACACCTTGCTTCAGATGTGTTTCAGTAAAAGAGAAACTTTGGGTGGTAAACAAAGCAGAGATTGAAGTGATCTGCCAATTTACAATCCCTGCTTAGGTCAAATATCTGTGTTTTCAAATGAGCCAGACAAATGCACCATTAAACAATCAACTCCAAAATTCAACTTATGACCAGGCACACAGTTGGCTTTCAGTGAAACAGACTTTTTACAATAAGAAAGATAATTATTTTGGAAGCAAGCTGGGATAGGGTTATTATGATTATCTAAGAAATCAGATATGGTCAAGAGAGCCTCAGATAAATCACATCCACTTCCAAAACTGTATGTTTCTAATCTTCAAACATCTAATGATCACTTTTACTATCTTTATTTTATCCACATATATCCTATATTTCTAGTAGTGTAATACATTTAAAGTCAATTCACTTTCTATTTTGCTTATATCTGTGTTGGCAGGAAAGTGTATATTACTTTTGTGAATGGAGGAAAAGTATCACTTGCCATTAAATGTAACTGCAAGAATAAATACAATCAATACAAACAATGTTGTTAAGTTTCAGGTTGATGGTATTGTTGGCCAAAGATTTTGAACCTATAAAAAGGAAATTACCAAAGATTAGAGAAGAGTTAAAGGTTTATTTATTTCTATATGGTATACTTTTAAAATTGTAAAGGTATAAATTGAAAAGTTAAAGTCTGAAATGTAACTTGCCACAAATTGCACGATTTATTCAAGGCAGTATACTAGTCCATTAAAAAAAGGAAAGCTAAGTCTTATTTCTTATTTTTCCATTAGAATTGTAATTACTGCTATATATGAATGTTAGTCCAGAGAACTTGAAGGAAACTTATTAGTGTTTATCTCATGAAACTTTAATAACAAAAGTTTTGGTTTATAATCAGCCTTAGGAGTCAGATAATTTTAACTCTTTTCCTATTTTTCTAGGAAGCATTATACTTAAACCACGTTATTGCCAAAGGCCTCCAGAGAAGGACTTTTAAAATTCATTTCATATAGATAATTTCAGAATAGTTTTATAGCTGAAAAGGGAATCCAGAAATCATCCAGTGCTTCACTTTTCGGGTGAAGACACCAAATCAATGGATATGCTGGTGGATGTGAGAGTAGAAGAGGGACACACAGTGTCCTCAGACTGCAAGTCTATTCAGAGCCTGCATTTCGTGGACTTAGAACTCTACCCTATAACATTTCTTTTGTCTCTTTTTTTCATTTATCTTAAAAATATCTATTTTGATTTAATTGCTTTAAAGGGAATAGGCAGAAGATTATGTCAATCACTGAGTCATGTTCGACTCTTTTGTGACCCCATGAGCAGTAGCCTGCTAGGCTCCTCTGTCCATGCGGTTTCCCAGGCAAGAATACTGGAGTGGGTTGCCATTTCCTCCTCCAGGGTATCTTCCTGATCCAGGGACTGAACCTGCATCTCCTGTATTGGCAGGTAGATTCTTTACCGCTGAGCCACCTGGGAAGCCCACAGACAATTATATCCTTGTTATTAATTATGGAGATATTTGCCCTAGTAAGGAAATTTAAAAAATAAGGAGTTACAGTCATGTCAGAACACAGAGAACGGATAGAGTGACATGGAGCCTAGGAGGGGCTTCATGAAGATGCAAATACTTTCCATTATGATTTTACACACCTAAATGTTCCTTGTCACACACAAATACACTGGCTAATTCTTCATAAACAGATTTTGTGTGTGTGTTTATATATGTTAACATCACAGACAGGCTCTGAAGGAAAAGACAATGTTCTTAATAACATGAACTATTCATTTTTATATAACAATATGAATAGAGTGCTTATTGTGTTCCAAATATTCTTTTAAGTGTTGGGCAGACTGCATAGTGTGTTAGCTGCTCAGTCGTGTCCAACTCTTTGCGACCCCATGGACTGTAACCCACCCGCCTCCTCTGTCCATGGGCTTCTCCAGCCAAGAATACCGGACTGGGTAGCCATTCCCTCCCTCCTCCAGGTGATCTTCCCTACCCAGGGATCAAACCTGGGTCTCTCACATTGCAGACAGATTCTTCACCATCTGAGCCACCACTGATCACATCAGAAAGGTCAGTAGTAAATCCAGGTTGTCTATTCATTTCACTTCTGGTGAGTTAAGGAACTGTGTAAGCCATTATAATCATTTATAAAGTCAAATGAACTAGTACAGGCTTGATTCGCCAATAATGCTTAAAGCACAAGGACTGAACAGGCATAGTAGAGTATAAAAGAACTTTGGTCAAAGTCTCATAACACTCATATATTACAGACTACATTTTTTGTTTGTATTTTTACCTTAACCTTATGCTCAGTTGAGAAACAGGTTTTGCTAGGATGGAGTTGCATTAGCCATTATGACTTCTGCCTCTAGCTAGTCCCATAAACTTTTCAAATTTCACACCTAGTAAAATACAGCTAAAACCAAGTCAATAAAACAATCCCATGAGAATTATTTGTTTTGTAACTTTAAGTATAAAAATGTCTCTTTTGAAGCCTGACCTATTTTAACAAGGGTAAGAATACATAGTCTTCACATTCAATATTGCAAACAAATCTCCACATTCCCTGCTGGAGAGAATCAGCATTTTAACACTGATGAACATCACTCATTATCAGAGAAATGCAAATCAAGACCACAATGAGGTACCACTTCACACCAGTCAGAATGGCTGTGATCCAGAAGTCTGCAAGCAATAAATGCTGGAGAGGGTGTGGAGAAAAGGGAACCCTTTTACATTGTTGGTGGGAATGCAAACTAGTACAGCCACTATGGAGAACAGTGTGGAGATTCCTTAAAAAATTGCAAATAGAATTGCCTTATGACCCAGCAATCCCACTGCTGGGCATACACACCGAGGAAACCAGAATAGAAAGAGACACATGTACCCCAATGTTCGTCGCAGCACTGTTTATAATAGCCAGAACATGGAAACAACCTAGATGCCCATCAGCAGATGAATGGATAAG
>SJYQ01000789.1:271938-292840 GCA_006410935.1 Redunca redunca | reverse complement strand
CCCCCATCCCATCCCACCCCCTCCCTCCCTCCCTCCCCCAGAGTCCAACAGTTCACTCTATAGATCTGAGTCTCCCTTATTGTCCCGCATACAGGGTCATCATCCCCATCTTTCTAAATTCCATATATATGCGTTAGTATACTGTATTGGTGTTTTTCTTTCTGGCTTACTTCACTCTGTATAATCGGTTCCAGCTTCTAATTGCAGATTACAGATCTTTAAATGTATTTATCTTCTACAGAACTAGCTTGCTCATCCTTGAGGCTATTGAAAATAAGCTTTTTTCCATATAAAAAATATCATCACTAACCACCAATTGAAAATGGGAAATAAAAAGCTCAACATGAGACAAGTTTCCAGAATCTACAGAGACACCTCTACTTCCTTTGCTGCTCTTACTGTTTCTTCCTTGTTTTCCTCTTTGAAAAGGCACAAGAATTGTTTCTTGTTTTCTTCATCCTATTAGAGTGGGAAAAATCAACCACTCCTTTTCCTCTCCAGAGTCCCTCATTGCTTAAACTTTCCTTTCCTCTAACAAAATCCAAAGTTACTGAAGAAATCTACTATTAAGGTTGTTTGTTTGGACCCTACTAGAATTACAAAAGTGTTTTCAGCAATCTCAGCATACTCTTTATTTATTAAGAAAATATGTCATCCTATATAATGTTTTTAAAAATCCTATTAATATGCATAATATCTGGAAAACAGAGGTGGTGGCATTGGTGGTTAGAGACTTATTGTAATGCACCATCTACTCTGCCTCATAATAACAATTCTACCCCAAATTTCCCAAATGGAATACTACACAAGGAATCTTAAATTGTAAAACTAAGAGAAAAACTAGAAGATGCTGATGAAAGAACTGAAAGATGATGCAGATGGAGACATATATCATGTTCTTGGATTGGAAGAGTCAACACTGTCAAAATTATAGTATCCAAGTAATCTATAGATTCAATGCAATGTCTATCAAGTTATCAATAGCACTTTTTTCACAGAATTAGAACAAAATATTTTACAATTTGCATGGAAAAACAAAAGACCCCAAAGAGCCAGGGAAACCTGAGAAAGAAAAACAAATCTGAAGGAATTGGGCTCCTTGACTTCAGATTACATTACAAATCTACAGTAATCAAAACCATGTAATACTGGCACAAAACAGAAATAAAGAGCAATGGAGTGGGATAGAAAGTCTAGAAATAAACCCACACATCTATGGTCAGCTAATGTGTGACAAAGGTGGCAAAAATGTACAATGGAAAAAGACAGTCTCTTCAGTAACTGGTGCTGGGGAAACTGGACAGTTACATATAAAAGAATGAAATTAGAACCTCCTCTAATACCATACACAAAAGTAAACTCAAAATAAATTAAAGACCCAAATGTAAGACCAGATACTATAAAATCATTAAGAGGGATACATAGATCACTCTCTGACAGAAATTGCAGCAAGATCTTTTTGATCTAACTTCAAGAGTAATGGAAAAAAAACATAAATAAACAAACACTACCTAATTAAACGTAGAAGCTTTTGTACATCAAGGGAAACAATAAGTAAAACAAAAAGAAAACCCATAGAATGGGAGAAAATATTTGCAAATGAAGCAACCAATAAGGGATTAGTCTTCAAAATATACAAACAGCTCATGCAGCTCAATATCAAAAAATATAAACCAAACAAAAAATGAGTGGATGATCTAACAGACATTTCTCTAAAGAAGACATACAGATGGCCAAGAAGCACATGAAAAGACGCTCAACATCAGTAATTATTGGAGAACTGCAAATCAAAACTATAATGGTGTATTACCTCACACCAGTCAGAATGGCTATTATAAAAAAAAACTCTACAAACAATAAATGCTAGAGAGGGTGTGGAGAAAAGGGAACCTTCCAACACTATTAATGGGAGTGTAAAGTGGTACAGTGATTATGGAGAACAATATAGAGATTCCTTAAAAAATTAAAACCAGAACTAGCATATGATCCAGCAATCTCACTCTTGGGTATATATCCAGAGAAAATCATAATTTGACAGGATACTTGCACCCCAATATTCATTGCAGTACTCTTTACACGTAGCCAGAATTTGGAAGTAATCTAAATGCCCACTGATGGAGAAATGGATAAAGAAGAAGCAGTGCATATATACAATGGACTATAAATCAGACATAAAAAGAACAAAATAATGCCATTTGGAGTGACACTGATGGCTTTAGAGATTGTCATACTGTGTGAAGTAAGTAATACAGAGAAAGACAAATACCATATTTTATCACTTATAAATGGAATTTAAAGGAATGGTACAAATGAATCTATTTAAAAAATAGAAGTTGAGTCAGAGACATAGAAACAAACTTAATCCCCAGGGGATAAAGGGCAAGGGAGGGATAAATTGGAAGATCAGGATTGACATATACACACTACTATATAAATGGCAATCCACTTCAGTACTCTTGCCTGGAAAATCCCATGGATGGAGGAGCCTGGGAGTTTGCAGTCCATGGGGTCACAAACAGTTGGACATGACTGAGCAACTTCACTTCCACTTTTCATATATATATTAAATAATAAGAACCTACTGAATAGCACAGGGAACTCTATCAGTGCTCTCTCATGACAGTATAAATCATTTTTACTTCAAGAAAAAAATTAATAGTTAACAGAGTCACATTTACTATAAAGTTGAATATATTTTCAAACACTTCATCTACTAATGTGCATATCTCCTTTCCGAGCTTTGAAGATATAACAAACCATGTTCTCATACTGTTCAATATTTCTAAGACTTATAAAAACAAAATACCTGAATGAAGTTCAGTTTAGACAGCTCTTTCCAAAAGAATACGTTAAAAAATGTACTTATCATATCAATATAAAAATGATTTGATGCAGAAAAATCTTTGATAAAAATACAATACCCATTCATGATAAAAACTCTCAGTCAACTAGAAACAGAGAGAAATTATTTCAACTTAGCAAAGATCACATGCAAAAAGACTAGAGATAACATCAAACTTAATGATGAAAGACTGGGTGCTCTTCTACAAAGACTGAGAACATGGCAAGAATGTTCACTCTCAGTTCAGTTCAGTTCAGTTCATTCACTCAGTCGTGTCTGGCTCTTTGCGACCCCATGAATTGCAGCACACCAGGCCTCCCTGTCCATCACCAACTCCCAGAGTTCACTCAAACTCATGTCCATCGAGTTGGTGATGCCATCCAGCCATCTCATCCTCTGTCGTCCCCTTCTCCTACTGCCCCCAATCCTTCCCAACATCAGAGTCTTTTCCAATGAGTCAACTCTTCGCATAAGGTGGCCAAAGTATTGGAGTTTCAGCTTTAGCATCAGTCCTTCCAATGAATACCCAGGACTGATCTCCTTTAGGATGGACTGGTTGGATCTCCTTGCAGTCCAAGGGACCCTCAAGAGTCTTCTCCAACACCACAGTTCAAAAGCATCAATTCTTCGGCACTCAGCTTTCTCCATTCTAGCCACTGTTATTTAACATATTACTGGAAGTTCCAGTCACTGAAACAAATCAAGAATAACAAATAAAAGGCACAAAGATTGGAATGGAGGAAATAAATCTGTCTGTATTTGCCTGTGACATGATTGTCTATGTAGAAAGTCTCAAGGAATATTAAAAGACTACTCCCTAGAAATAATAAGTAAGTTCATCAAGATTGTAGGATACACAGTCACACAATATACTGTATTTATATATAGTAACAATTGGCACATGGGAACACTTATAAAAGCATATCATTAAAATAACCTCAAAAATTATGTATATAGGTATATAAGATATATTTAAAATGTACACCTTTAAAATTTTTACAAAGTTTGTATAGTAAAAATTATAAAATTCTGATGAAAGAAATCAAGGAAATCCTAAATAAACGACTAGGCATAATGTGGTCATCAATGGGAAATGAAATAAAGATTCCAATTCTCCTCAGATCCAAGAGGAGCTACCCCGTGTCTGAGGTCAGTGGCGGCCGGGAAGAGCTACCCCGCTCCCAAGGCCAGGGGCGGTGACCCTGAGGAGCCACCCTGAGCCTGAGGCCAGACGTGACAGTTGGGAGGAGACACCCACACCCGAGGCCAGGGCCTGTGGCCGGGAGAAGCATCCCGAGGAGAGATGGCTGCGGAGGGCCTAGAGGAGCTACCCCACGTTGAAGGTCAGGAACCACGGTGGTAGGAGATACCCCTCGTCCAAGGTAAGGAGCAGCGGCTGTGCTCTGCTGGAGCAGCCGTGAAGAGATACCCCACACCCAAGGTAAGAGAAACCCAAATAAGATGGTAGGTGTTCCAAGAGGGCATCAGAGGGCAGACACACTGAAACCATACTCACAGAAAACTAGTCAATCTAATCACACTAGGACCACAGCCTTGTCTAACTCAATGAAACCAAGCCATGCCCGCGGGGCAACCCAAGACAGGCAGGCATGGTGGAGAGGTCTGACAGAATGTGGTCCACTGGAGAAGGGAATGGCAAGACACTTCAGTAGTCTTGCCTTGAGAACCCCATGAACAGTATGAAAAGGCAAAATGATAGGATACCAAAAGAGGAACTCCCCAGGTCAGGAGGTGCCCAATATGCTACTGGAGATCAGTGGAGAAATAACTCCAGAAAGAATGAAGGGATGCAGCCAAAGCAAAAACAATACCCAGCTGTGGATGTGACTGGTGATAGAAACTCCAGTACTTTGGCCACCTCATGCGAAGGGTTGACTCATTTGGAAAAGACTCTGATGCTGGGAGGGATTGGGGGCAAGAGGAGAAGGGGACGACCCAGGATGAGATGGCTGGATGGCATCACGGACTCGATGGACATGAGTCTGAGTGAACTCCGGGAGTTGGTGATGAACAGGGAGGTCTGGCGTGCTGCAATTCATGGGGTCGCAAAGAGTCGGACACGACTGAGCGACTGAACTGAACTGAATCAGTACATTTAATGTAATGTCTATATAAACCTGAGCAATGTTTTTTGCAGACATATACAAGGTAATCAAAATTTTATATAGAAAGATCCAGGATCCTGAATAGCTAAAACACATTTGAAAAAATAAAATAGGAGGAATATTTCCACCTAACATTAAAGCCTATTAGATAGTTATAGTAATAAAGACAGTATGCTATTTGGAGAGAAATACACACAAAAATCAAGGGAATAGAATAAAGAAACCAGAAACAGATCCACTCAAACATTTCCAAGTTATTTTTGACAACTGAGCAAAAGCAGTTCAATGGAAAGAAGAGACACATTTTAACAAATGAACCAATTAGAAATCCAGAGTCAAAAAGAAAATATGAACTTCAATCTAAACCTCAGATCTTCACTCAAAATTGATCTAGATATAAGCATAAACCTATAAAACTTTTAGAAATCTTTGGAAGCAAAGAAGGTCTAGATAAAGAGTTATTAAGTTTGACACCAAAAGCAAGATCCATAAAAGGAAAAAGAATGATGCCTGATCTCACTGAAAAGTTTTTTAGATTTGCTTCATAACCCCTTGCAAAGAGAATGAAAAGATAAGATACAGACTCGGGGGAAATGTTTGTGAACCACATATCTGACAAAGGACCAGTATCTAGAATAAATAAAGGATTCTCAAAACTCTATAGTAAATACAAACAAATAATCCCATTAGAACACAGACAAAGAGATGTCACACATTGGTGGTGGAATTATAAAATGCAACTACTCTGGGAAAACTGAATGTTTGTATATGATCCAGCAATGGCATACTCAGGAATTTATCCCAAAGGAATCAAAAGTTATGTTTGTGTAAATACCTCTACACAAATGTTTATATAAGCTTTATCTGTAATAGGGAAATAATGGAGACAACTCAGATGTCATTCAGTGGGTGAATGTTTAAACAAACTATGGTATATTCATACCATGGGTTACTGCTCAGAAATAAAACTGTTTATATACTCAGCAATTTGGATGAGTCTCAAGGGAATTATATTGAGTGACATAAACTCAGTATCAGCAGGTGACACCCTGTATGATTCTTTATAGATCATTCTTTAAGTCACAAAATTATTCAAATTGAGAACAAATTAGTGGTTGCCAGGGAGGGAGGGGCATTGCTGTACCTATAAAAGTATAGCATGAGTTCAGTTCAGTCACTCAGTCATGTCTGACTCTTTGTGACTCCATGGACTGCAGCATGCCAGGATTCCCTGTCCACCATGAGGGATATATATATAAACATATGTATATGTAATTATTACAATTGTTTTGTATCTTAACTGTTAATTGAACAGACCTAAGGCACAGATACACACACAAGTACATGAAAAATGGTGAAATCTAAATAGCATGGGTAGAGTGTATCAATGTCAACTTCCAGACTGTGATATTGCCCTCTAGTTATGCAAGATGTTACCTTTGAGTGAAATTGAGTATAGGGTGTACAGAATCTCTCCATTTCATTTCAAATAACTGCATGTGAATCTCCATTATCACAAATTTTTTAAAAGCTAAGTCATCAAACAGTGTATAAGATCAGGTGCCATTTTGGATGATGCGAGAAAGACTAGAAGTAAATTCAACAAAAATCAGTAATTATCTGTAGGAAAAATTATTTGTACCTTTTAAATGTCCCCTACCTTCTTTTTATTCTTGGCTTATCTGGATTAGGAACCATGTGCGATAATCATAATATTCCTTCGCTTAAACTTTCACCTTCCTTGCATACACTCCCTTCATCTTTTTCACCTGCAAAAGTTCCAGTCTTGGTTACATCCAACTCTTCATACTCTCCAATATACTTCACTCCTAGCTGAGAATAAGGTTCAGTTCAGTCACTAAGTCATGTCCAACTCTTTGAGACCCCCAGGACTGCAGCATGCCAAGCTTCCCTGTCCATTACCAACTCTTGGAGCTTCCACAAACATGTCCATCAAGTCAGTGATGCCATCCAACCATCTCATTGTCTATCACCCCATCTCCTCCTGCCTTCAGTCTTTCCCAGCATCAGGTTCTTTTCCAGTGAGGCAGTTCTTTGTATCTGGTGGCCAAAGTATTGGAGTTTCAGCTTCAGCATCAGTCCTTCCAATGAATATTCAGGACTGATTTCCTTTAGGATTGACTGGTTTGATACCCTTGCTGTCCAAGGGACTCTCAGGAGTCTTCTCCAACACCACAGTTCAAAAGTATCAATTCTTTGGTGTTCAGCTTTCTTTATGGTCCAACTCCCATATTCATACATGACTACTGGAAATACCATAGCTTTGACTAGATGGACCTTTGTTGGCAAAGTAATGTCTCTGCTTTTTAATATGCTGTCTAGGTTGGTCATAACTTTCCTTCCAAGGAGCAAGTATCTTTTAATTTAATGGCTGCAGTCAACATCTACAGTGATTTTGGACCCCCAAAAAATAAAGTCTGCCACTGTTTCCACTGTTTCCCCATCTATTTCCCATGAAGTGATGGGACTGGATGCCATGATCTTAGTTTTCTGAATGTTGAGCTTTAAGCCAACTTTTTCATTCTCTTCTTTCCCTTTCATCAAGAGGCTCTTTAGTTCTTCTTTGCTTTCTGCCATAAGGATGGTGTCATCTGCATATCTGAGGTTATTGATATTTCTCCCAGAAATCTTGATTCCAGCTTGTTCTTCATACAGCCTGGCATTTTGCAGGATGTATTCTGCATATAAGTTAAATAAGCAGCATGACAATATACATCCTTGACTTACTCTTTCTGATTTGGAACCAGTCTGTTGTTCTATGTCCAGTTCTAACTGTTGCTTCTTGACCTGCGTACATATTTCTTAGGAGGCAGGTCAGGTGGTCTGGTATTCCCATCTCTTGAAGAATTTTCCACAATTTGTTGTGATACACAGTCAAAGGCTTTGGCATAATCAATAAAGCAGAAGTAGATGCCTTTTTTTGGAACTCCCATGCTTTTGTGATGATCCAGTGGATGTTTTCAGTTTGATCTCTGGTTCCTCTGCCTTTCTAAACCCGGCTTGAACATCTGGAAGTCCATGGTTCATGTACTGTTGAAGCCTGGCTTGGAAAATTTAGAGCATTACTTTGCTAGAGTGTGAGATGAGTACAATTGTGCAGTAGTTTGAACATTTTTGGCATTGCCTTTCTTTGGGAAGGGATTCCCTGGTGGCTCAGAGGGTAAAGCATCTGCCTGCAATGCAGGAGACAAGTTCAATCCCTAGATTGGGAAGATCCCCTGGAGAAGGAAATGGCAACCCACTCCAGTACTCTTGCCTAGAAAATTCCATGTATGGAGGAGCCTGGTGGGCTACAGTCCATGGGGTCACAAAGAGTTGGACACGACTGAGCAACTTCACTTGTTCTTTGGGAACTGGAATGAAAATTGACCTTTTCCAGTTCTGTAACCACTGCTGAGTTTTCCAAATTTGCTGGCACATTGAGTGCAGAACTTTCACAGCATCATCTTTTAGGATTTGAAATAGCTCATTTGGAATTCCATCACCTCCACTAGCTTTGTTCTTAGTGAAAAAAGGCCCAGTTGACTTTGCATTCTAGGATATCATGCTCTAGGTGAGTGATCACACCATTGTGATTATCTGAGTCATGAAGATCTTTTCTGTACAGTTCTTCTGTGTATTCTTGCCACCTCCTCTTAATATCTTCTGCTTCTCTTAGGTCCATACTATTTCTGTCCTTTATTGTGTCCATCTTTGCATGAAATGTTCCCTTGGTATCTCTCATTTTCTTGATGAGATCTCTAGTCCTTCCCATGCTATTGTTTTCCTCTATTTCTTTGATTGATCTCTGAGAAAGGCTTTCTTATCTCTCCTTGCTATTCTTTGGAACTCTGGATTCATATGCTGATATCTTTCCTTTTCTCCTTTGCTTTTCACTTCTTTTCTCATTTATTTGTAAGGCCTCTTCAGACAACCATTTTGCCTTTTTTGCATTCTTTTTTCTTGCAGATGGTCTTGATCGCTGCCTCCTGTACAATGTCATGAACCTCCATCCATAGTTCTTCAGGCACGCTATCAGATATAATCCCTTAAACCTGTTTGTCACTTCCACTGTATAATGGTAAGGTGTTTGATTTAGGTCATACCTGAATGGTCTAGCGGTTTTCCCTGCTTTCTTCAATTTCAGTCTGAATTTGGCAATAAGGAGTTCATGTTCTGAGCCATAGTCAGCTCCCAGTCTTGTTTTGCTGACTCTATAGTGCTTCTCCATCTTTGGCTGCAAAGAACATAATCAATCTTATTTTAGTATTGACCGTCTGGTGATGTCCATGTGTAGAGTCTTCCCTTGTGTTGTTTGAAGAGGGTGTTTTCTATGACCAATGCATTCTCTAGGCAAAACTCTGTTAGCCTTTGTTCTGGTTTATTTTGTACTCCAAGGCCACATTTGCCTGTTACTCCAGGTATCTCTTGACTTCTTTCTTTTGCATTCCAGTCTCCTATGATGAAAAGGATATTTTTTTTGGGGGGGTCAGGTGTTAGTTCTAGAAGTTCTTGTAAGTCTTCATAGAACCATTCTACTTCAGTCTCTTCAGGATTACTGGTTTGACCATTGACTTGGATTACTTTGATATTGAACGGTTTGCCTTGGAAACAGAGATCATTCTGTCATTTTTGAGACCGCACATAAGAACTGCATTTCGATCTGTTTTGTTGACTATGAGGGCTACTCCATTTCTTCCAAGGGATTCTTGCCTACAGTAGTAGATATAGTGGTCATCTGAGTTAAACTCGCCCTTTCCAGTCCATTTTAGTTCATTGATTCCTAAAATGTCGATGTTCACTCTTGCTGTCTCTTGTTTGACCACTCCCAATTTGCCTTGATTCATGGACTTAACATTCCAGGTTCCTATGCAACATTGTTCTTTACAGCATCAGACGTTACTTCCATCACCCATCACATCTACAACTGTGATGTAACAGTTGTTTTTGGCATTGTTGTGGCATTTGACATTTGTGGTGTTTTTGCTTTGGCTCTGTATTTTTATTCTTTCTGGAGTGTTTTCTCCACTCTTCTTCAGTAGCATATTGGACAGCTACCAACCTGGGGAGTTCATCTTTCGGTGTCCTATCTTTTTGCCTTTTCATATTGTTCATGGGTTCTCAAGGTAAGAATACTGAAGAGGTTTTGCCATTTCCTTCTCCAGTGGACCACATTTTGTCAGAACTCTCCACCATGACCCATCCATCTTGGATGGCAAGATTCATAGTTTCATTGAGTTAGACAAGGCTGTGGTCCATGTGGTCAGTTTGATCGGTTTTCTGTGATTGTGGTTTTCATTCTGTCTGCCCTCTAAGTGAAAAAGATAAGAGGCTTATAGAGGCTTCTGATGGGAGTGACTGAATGTGGGGGAAACTGGGTCTTGTTCTGATATGTAAAGTGGGTATAAAGTGGGTAATGAGTGGGTTAAAAACAAACAACCTTAATGGTTGGATTCATTTTATATTTATGATCAGAAACTGACATGGGCATGCACTGCTGCCTATTTCCATTGTTTATTCACTCCTGACCTTCTAGTTAAAAATTTTGCAGCTTTGCTTCTCTTCTCAAAAGTCTAGAGCCTCTTCTCTGCTTCTAATTAGATAATCTTTTTTTTATTTTGCTTAGAAAATGAAAGCAAAATAAGGGAAGTTCCACACATTTCCAAAACTGTTGACATGCCTTCATTTGTTTCTATTTATTCTTGTGATAGGATATCTGATCATGTTTCTGAGTCCAAAATTCCATCTGGGCATAGTCTGCATTCTCTCTTGACCATTCAGTCTCTAGGTCAAAATTTCGCATCTACTGTGTGATACAAAAATATCACCCTATTTTCGATAAACAAAACACTCCTCCTTTACTTTTATATTCTCCTCTGATTACTAACCTATTTCTTTACTGTCATTTGGAGAAACAGTTCTCAAAAACTCATTTCATCTTCTCCAGTTGTTTTCATTTAGTATCTAAAAAATATTCTTACCCACCACACATACA
Organism: Redunca redunca; assembly: GCA_006410935.1. Lineage (NCBI taxonomy): Eukaryota > Metazoa > Chordata > Mammalia > Artiodactyla > Bovidae > Redunca > Redunca redunca. The sequence goes on along the minus strand of SJYQ01000789.1, from coordinate 281,877 downwards.
AATCTGCTCTTATTAATATTATCAATGTCCTCCAAATTTTCAAACTCAATGGAAGTGAAAGTGTTAGTCAATCAATGCCCAACTCCTTATTTTGAACTATCAACAGTATTGGGTACTATTTAATATTAATACCATTAATTTTAAAAAATGTATCCATGTAGAAAATAATCTCTCTTGGTTTTCTTTCTGTAGCATAAACCGCTTCTTACAAGTATTTTCTGTTTCTTCTTCCTCTATCCTTATCAGAAAATGTTGGAGTTTCCCAGGGCTCAGTGCTGGGATCTCTTATACTTCTCTATATTCACTTCTAAATGACCTGTTCTTGGCCTTTATATGAGATCCACATGTCATGCGTATGACTCCAATTTATATCTTCAGTCTTGATTTTTCCCTTAATTTCAGACATAAATAAGATTTCCTCCCCTACGTCTTCATTTGGATATTTATTAAACTTCTCAAACTTAACACATACACTAGTGAATTCTTGATTTCCTCCCAAAATTCTGTTTCTTTTTATGCTTCCCATATAAGTATTTGACATCTCCATTCATACTTTTTCAGACCAAAATTTTGGAGGCACCATTAATTCCTTTCTTTCTCTTACACTCCACATAAAATCCATAATCAAATTCTACACTTTCTACCATTAAAATGTATCTAGAATCTGACCACAACTTATCAATTCTTTTTCTAAAATTCTCTTCCGGGCTACCATCATCTTTTATGTGCTTATGAGTAATGTCCAAACTTGTTTCCCTGTTCTTTTCTACCATAACCTATTCTCCACAAAACAGATAGAATGATATTTTTAAAATTTCCATCAAATTATCTATATTTTCAGGATAAGAGTGGACCAAAATCCACACAGACCTTCATCCTGGCTTCATATTATATCATTGAGGTTTAAGGTTATCCACCAGCATTACATAGCCTAAGTAGAATAAATGGCAAGTTTCTCTATATTTAATTAAATATGTAGACACAAATTTAGTCAAGGCTGTATACTGTCACCCTGCTTATTTAATTTATATGCAGAGTACATCATGAGAAATGCTGGGCTGGAAGAAGCACAAGCTGGAATCAAGATTGCAGGGAGAAATCTCAATAACCTCAGATATGCAGATGACACCATGCTTATGGCAGAAAGTGAGGAAAGTGAAAGAGGAGAGTGAAAAGGTTGGCTTAAAGCTCAACATTCAGAAAACGAAGATCATGGCATCTGATCCCATCACTTCATGGGAAATAGATGGGGAAACAGTGGAAACAGTGTCAGACTCTATTTTTGGGGGCTCCAAAATCACTGCAGATGGTGACTGCAGCCATGAAATTAAAAGACTCTTACTCCTTGGAAGGAAAGTTATGACCAACCTAGAGAGCATATTCAAAAGCAGAGACATTACTTTGCCAACAAAGGTCCATCTAGTTAAAGCTATCGTTTTTCCAGTAGTCATGTATGGATGTGAGAGTTGGACTGTGAAGAAAGCTGAGTGCCAAAGAATTGATGCTTTTGAACTGTGGTGTTGGAGAAAACTCTTGAGAGTCCCTTGGACTGCAAGGAGATCCAACCAGTCCATCCTAAAGGAGATCAGCCCTGGGATTTGTTTGGAAGGAACGATGCTAAAGCTGAAAGTCCAGTACTTTGGCCACCTCATGCGAAGAGTTGACTCATTGGAAAAGACTCTGATGCTGGGAGGGATTGGGGGCAGGAGGAGAAGGGGACGACAGAGGATGAGATGGCTGGATGGTATCACCGCCTCGATGGACATGAGTTTAAGTGAACTCTGGGAGTTGGTGACGGATAGGGAGGCCTGGCGTGCTGTAATTCATGGGGTCGCAAAGAGTCAGACACGACTGAGTGACTGAACTGAACTGAACTAAACTGAAGCTAACAGCACACAGATATCAGTGGCCACATAAGACTGCAGGGTTTGCAATTCATTGTTTAGAAAAAAACAAAAGAACAAAATCAACACTTCCCACATACCATGTACAAAAGCATTCTCAGTTGTATTATAAACCTAAATGTGGAAGTCAAGGTTGAAAAATATTTAGAAATTAATGCATAAAACTTTTTTGTTACCTTGGAGTAACAAAGGATTTTTATTAGATAAGATACAAATACTAACAGAAAATATCAATAAAGTAAATCATCTAAAATTAAGAACTCTTGCTCACCAAAACACAGTATAAAAGGATGAAATTGAAAGCCACAGAATGAGAGGAGATACATGCAACACATATAACTAAAACATATTTATATCCAGACTAAAAATTTTTTAAATAATCAACAACAAACTCCTATAAATGAACAAAGCTAATAGAAAAAAATGGGTAACAGACTTACCTGGCACTTTTTGATAGAGGAATCTAAAGGAACAATAAATATAAGGAAAGGTAGTCAACAGAATTAATAATAGAAATTGTAACTATGATATACTATCCTTGCACACCCACCACTTTAGCATTGTTTACCAACTTATGTCCAAAGATGTAGATCATACTAACAGTGTGGCTTTAGTTATAAATCTGAAAACAGCTTGCCACTATGCAGTGAGATTATGTGAGCATATCACATGACCCAAGCATTTGTATGTGCTTCAGAGTCCTTATACACAATGTTCACAGCATAAGTAGTGATAGCTTAATGTTAGGAATAATCCACATGTTCAATAAGAGTACAAGAGCTAAATAAACAGTTACTTTCAAGCCAGAACTACTTTTCAACAGTGAAAATGAGCTATATCCAAAAATAGTAGCTAAAACTTACCAATATAAAGTTGAATGACAAACCAGGACCTATAATGACTATACTAATGATCTTCATTTTATAAAGGTCAAAAAGAGACAAACCTAAATTAAATTATATAAGACTGCATACAAATGTTAAAACTATACAGAAGAGTAAAGAAAATACTACAAATAATGACAAAATAGTGTGTGGTGATTATTAGGATGCTCACTATCATATTCTAAGTATATACAGTAGAGTCTAAATTTTTTTTATATAGTTTATACTTTAGGGAAAGATATATATATATATATATATATATATATACACTGTAAGTGAAATGAGTGAAGTTGCTCAGTCGTGTCTGACACTTTGTGACCCCATGGTCTGTAGTGCACCAGGCTTCTCTGTCTATGGGATTCTCCAGGCAAGAATACTAGAGTGGATTGCCATTTCCTTTTCCAGGGGATCTTCCCTACCCATATACATTGTAGGGTAAGATATATATATATGTAGTATATTTATAGTCATTATCAAAATCCTAGAATGGCTCTTTATGTTAAGAATGCAATATTCTGCTCTTGTAGGTGTACTGTGCAGGCATTAACATGCGAGTGAATGGGGCATTATGTGGCACATACCTTGGGCAGCTGCTCTGGCACTGCTTGACCAGGTAGGTATATATGGAACACCTGGAAACTAAGAGGAGTATGAGCCTTTGAGAAAAACTTATGTTTCCTAAGCACTCCTAAGTGCAAAGAGTTTATTATTATCTTGGAAGTAAACCATACCCTAGGCCTCCATTGCCTGGTGATACACCAAACATAGTAACATCAGTCAAATAAGCACAAGCCTTGCTGTTTTATATTCAGTATTTATCCAATCCATCTCTCTATCCATAATTGCTGGTAAAAAAAATTTTGGGAAACTACCCAAGATATTATTTTTAATTTTATTAAAACATTGTATTGTGCATAGAAAAATAACATGTCAGGAATAAAAATTAGGAAAATAGAAAGAAAAAAAAAACAAACACACAGAAATCTAAATTACAAGGTGATCCCAGCATCTAGATCATTAGTTAAGTAGTATGTAACACACAAACCACACATATATAGTTATATATTATAATTGCTTTTGTTACTATTAGTTTAAAAGTCTTTGTATATTAAAAAGAACAACTCCTTGGAACTGATGAGCCTTTCAATTGCATAAAGTTTTTCAGTGCAACTTTTTAATTTAATGTTTTAATCTAACTGATGGGGGAGTGTATAATTTCCTCAGTTCTGTCTCCTCACAACAAAAATTTGAAGCAATGGACCAGTGTTACAGTCCTTGGACAGACCAGTGTTACACCTCTCGGATAGACCAGTGTTACAGCTCTGTGTTACTGCCCAGTTTTATTTAGAAAGTAAAGGAAAACACATCCTCAAGGCGTGAGGGCATGCAGACCCAAAAGACATGAAGAGAGAGAGATCCCTGGCCCTTTGGCTCCTCTTTTTATGTTTTTTTCCCCTCCCCCAGGGCCTGCCCTATGTAAACTGGGCTAGCCAGGAGTGCTGTTTGTTTTAACTGAGGTCCTCACTCAGGTCCTTGGATCTTCCTTTGTTTTATTTTTGTGGGCTTTTCTCTTCCTTGTCATTTAGCCACCAGCATTCTGGACTCCTTTTTCCTATTCTAACTATCTAACATAACCACTTCTATTGAAATTTTTAATTATAGTCTTTATCTTTGGTATCATGTTTTGAGAGTCTTTACTATCTCTAATCTACAAAGCTATCCATAGTTTCATCTGGGATGTTTATAGGTTACATTTTTATGTTTATACCAAATATACCTAGAATTAATTTTTATTTATTTTTAATACAAGTATTAGATTTTATTTTTAACTAAAAATAGTAACCAATGATCCTAACATCATTATTTGAGTAATGTGTCCATTTTTGATTCATTTCAAATTCTATCTTTATTAAAACATAAATGCTGATGTTTGCCTTTGCCTTTGTGTGAGACTTGCACATTTTTCATCAATAAAACTCTATTGTTGCCTGAATACAATATAGCTTTAATTATTAGAAAGCAATAGTACTTTTAAAAATGTGATATGTCATTTTATTACAACTTTCAGCTCTTTCTTGACTATTCTCATTCAATTTGTTTAATAGATGTATTTTACAATTATATTATCAAGTTCCCCAAAACTTCCTTTGTGATTACCTTTGCAGTTACATTTACATTTATGACTGTTTTAAAAGAGGATCACTTTCTTTTTCACTTTTGTAATTTTTCCTTGATTATGGTATATCTCTCCTTTTATTCAAAAACGTTATTAAATATCTTGCTTTATACTCTTTTCAGTATTAGCCATAAATATTTCTTGATGAGCTTATTGGTATTATTTTATAACTTTTCTTATTTTTAAATATTGTTATCTCTTACCCCTTTGATTTTTCCACTTTATATTTTAGCAAATTATTGCTTTGGAATTATTTCTTAGGAACACTACTTTTAGAATGTTTACTATAGCATTCAGATTATTTAGATTTTATTTAGTCAGGCTATATGGGGGCAAACATATCTTTCCATTAAATTTACAGTTTCTAGGTAGATACCTTCAAGAAAAAAACTCAGCACCCTCCTCAATTTAAACTATTTTCTATTCTATGTATATATCACATATATTACCCAATATTTATTATTATATTTGCTGTATTCCTTTTCAGCTAACAGAAATCTGTATTGTGGCCTTTATTGCCTCTTCTCCACATTTATAATTTTCTGAGTTTTGTCTTCATCTCTTATTTTTCTCAATGAATTTTTTATGGGGAAAAAAAAAACCCATCAACAATTACATAATCCACTTATTTACCTCTTTATCTCTCTTATTCATGATAGTCAGACTTCCCCCTGCTGCATTCTACCAAGATTGTTCTCTTAAAATTGTCAGTGAGCTTCTTGCAACTAAATTTTATAGAAAATTTTTTGCATATCTTACTGTCCCTCTCAGCACCATTTGAATTTTAACATTCTCATCCTTCTTGAGCACCAATATTATTACTTTTATGACTCTACATTCCTAATTTTCTTACTTTCTGAGTACTCCAAATCAGTCTACTTTAGCTTTTTTATTTATAACTTAAACATTAGTTTGAGTTTTTCTCCAGAAAACAGACATTATGCTTTCATGCAGATAGTTCAATTTGGGACAGAATCTTGGGGAACAGGAATAAGAGGCTGGGATGAGCTAAACAGGGAGGGAACAAAAGCCAATATGATGATACAGTATTTAGCTGTTCAGACCTTTTAGCACATTAGCAGGAATCATAACATCTTTTGAGGTACTCAAGCAAAGGAAACCCAAAATTGTTTCAGTCAGATGATAGAAGGGACAGTCTATCCATGAGTCAAGGGACAGTCTCCTCTTAGTCAAGGACTGCCCTATGAAATATAACTTGGTTGAACTTCAGTTCGTCCCTCTAAGAGCTGAGCATTCCCACACGCAGTCCATTCTCCCTACTCGAAGAAGTCTCAGGACAGAAAGGATGAGAGGATTATGTGTAGCTGAGCTGAGCTGAGATGCTGTCAGGGGATACTTTCCAGAGCTAGTTGTGGCAGCAGTAGAAAGAGCTTATGGACAAGGTGTATGGAACACATGCAAAATGGGGACTAAGACATGCACAATATTCTAGTGCCTCTTCTATTCCTGTTCCACAAAATCTCCTTTAAAAACTCTGTTAGCCCTTTACTGTTAATACTTCTTTCTCTATCTGCCTTTTCATAACTGCAGAACTTATCCCACTTCTTATTGTACAACTGTTCATGGATATTTTACAGACACATGAAACTAATATTCAAAATTGAACTCAGCATCAATTAGTTGAGTACTAAGTGCCAGAGTTAATAAAACAGACACAATCTTTGCTTGAGAAAATGCATATTTTACCAGAAAAGATATTCAACTAAAACAGTAATTAAAGTATGGGAATGCAAATTGTTAGGAAGGATAACCAGGAGAAAGGGTTAAATGGCATAAACTAGAAAATTCTAAAAAGCAGAGACATCACTTTGCCAACAAAGGTACGTATAGTCAAAGCTATGGTTTTCCCGGTAGTCATGTATAAATGTTGGACCATAAAGAAGACTGAGTGTCAAAGAATTTATGCTGTCAAACTGTGGTGCTAGAGATGACTTTTGAGAATCCCATGGACTGCAAGGAGATCAAGCCAGTCAATCCTAAAGGAAATAAACCCTGAATATTTATCAGAAGAACTATGCTAAAGCTGAAGCTCCAATACTTTGGCCATTTAATACAAAGAGCCAACTCATTGGAAAAGACCCTGATGCTGCAAAAGACTGAAGGCATGAGGAGAAGGGGATGACAGAGGACAAGATGGTTGGATGGTATCCCCAATTCAATGGACATGAAAGTGAAAAAGTGAAAGTGAAGTTGCTCAGTCGTGTCCGACTCTTTGCAACCCCATGGACTGTAGCCTATCAGGCTCCTCCATCCATGGGATTTTCCAGGCAAGAGTGGATTGCCATTTCGTTCTCCAGGGGATCTTCCCGACCCAAGAATTGAACCCAGGTCTCCTGTATTGCAGGCAGACGCTTTACTGTCTGAACCACCAGGGAAGCCTTCAATGGATATGAGTTTAAGTAAACTCTGGGAGATGGTGAAGGACAGGGAAGCCTGGCTTGCTGCAGTCCATGGGATCACAAAGAGTTGGAAATGATTTAGTAGTTTAATAACAACAACAAAAATATTTTATACAGAAAAAAATTGAATATGTGAAGAGCCAATGTCAACAAAACTATTGCCATTGTTTCATAGGTGAATAGTGGCATGGGCAAGTGGGTGTGGGTAAAAGAGAATAGATCTTATCATTATTAGGAGATCATTTAATAAGATGAATAAAGTACAAAAAGAAAGCTTCTAAATGATCTTAATATATTAATTATAGATATTATTATATGCAAATAATATTTCTAACTTGCACTTCTTCCCCATTATCTTCAGAATGAAGTATAGACATAAAATCTGTGAAGTCCTAGATGATTTGGTCATTGCTTATTCCTTTTTAACTTTTGTCTGTGCTGGTATCATCTATACATCCATTTGGATAGAGCTATCTTCATACCCCTGAATGAAAAATACTTCATTTAATTTTCAGGGATTTTTGTACATTTTTTACTCTGTCTTTATAATAACTTCATTCATCCAACTCTCTGCCCTTAATACATCACTTGATCTTATATACTTGCCCTTTAGATCTCAAAAAATATATGTCATCACTTCCTAAATATGTGATAGAGACCCATTCTCATTTTCTCATCACATCCAGTGTCTTTTCCATCTTGATACTCATCAAATTCAATTGTTTCTTACCTGGCTATTCTCCATTTTGTATATATACTCTTTGATAAGCGATCATAATATTTTCATTAGTTTTTGGCAAAATCTAGAACAGTGCATGGTAGCAGGTTTAAAATAGTTGTTACGTGTTCTTGAAGAACAAGCTTGTCAGTGTCATTCTTCACACTACTCGTTAATTTTCTGTAATACTGATTTAGCAACTTAGGCTTTAGAATGCACTTGGAAATTGTTAGGGCATGCTTATTTTATTATGTTCTTCCTTTTTATCATTAATTCCATTAGGGTATTTTTGGCCTCTCAGCAAAGCTGTTTTCATATCAATATTTCTTGTATTTTATTTTTGGTTCTCAATATAAGAATCTTACATTAATTTTTTAAATATAGTCAAAAACTCACTATAATTCATGTAAAAAAAACAAATGACAAACTCAGAAAATATATTTAAAACAATCAAGTTTTCTGCAAATCAATGAGAAAATAGCTAAGAAACCAGTTAAAAATAGGCAGAGAATATGAAAGTTTGATATAGAGAAAAGTATAGATAATTTTCAAATGTATGAGAAAATACCTTATATGATTCATAATGGGAAGGCAAATTAAGATTATAAACAGTAACACTTTTCATTTGTCAGATTTTCAAAACCATTTGTTATTTGTGAAAAAAAAAATGTATTTGTTAAGGTTTACTTTGTGAAGAGTTAGTTACTCAGTTGTGTCTGACTCTTTGCGACCCCATGGACTGTAGCCCACAGGCTTCCCTGTCCATTGAGATTCTCCAGGCAATACAGGAGTTGCCATGCCCTCCTCCAGGGGAACTTCCTGATCCAGTGATCAAATCCACGTCTCTTATGTCTCCTGCATTGGCAAGTGGATTCTTTACCACTAGCACCACCTGGGAAGCCTATATGTATGTGTATCTGTGTGTGTGTGTGTACATATATATACCTTTCTTCACCCATTTATCTGCTAATGGATACATCTTGGTTGCTTCCATATCTTGGTAATTGTAAATTATGATTCAATGAATATTGGGATGTATGTATCTTTTTGAATTAGTGGTTTTGGTTTGTGTGTGTGTGTGTATGTGTGTGTGTGATATATATCCAGGAGTGGAACTATAATTCTATTTTTAATTTTTGAGAAGGGCCATTCTGTTTTTCACAGTGACTACAACAATTTACATTCCCACCAACAGTGTACCATTGTTCCCTCTCTTTGCATCCTTGAAAATATTTATTTGTGTTCTTTTTCATGAGAGCCATTCTGACAGGTATGAGATAATATCTCATTGTGGCTTTGATATGCATTTCCCTGATGATTAGTGATATTGAGCATCTTTTCATATGACTGTTTGTTGTTTACATTTTCTCTTTGGAAAAATATCTATCCAGATTCTCTGCTCATTTTTTAATTGGGTTCCTTGTTTTCTTGATGTTGAGTTGTATAGGCTGTTTATATATCTCAGATATAAATCCCTTATCAGTCATATCATTTGGAAATGTTTTCTCCCATTCGGTAGGTTGTCTTCTCATTTTGTTGATTGTTTCCTTTGCTGTGCAAAAGGTTTTTTAACTTGAATTAGGTTTTGTTTGTTTATTTTTGCTTTCATTTCCTTCACTTCAGGGAACAGATCCAAAAAATATATTTTTATGATTTATGTAAAATAGCATTCTTCCTATGTTTTCTGCTATGACTTTTATGGTATTCCATCATACATTTACCTCTTTAAACTACTTCAAGTTTTTTCTTTCTTTCTTTTTTTAACATGGTGTCAAAGAATGTTCTAATTTTTTCTGCTTCCTTACCCTGTTCTAATGTCCTTGATGGGAGGAATATA
>SJYQ01000789.1:260616-270863 GCA_006410935.1 Redunca redunca | reverse complement strand
AGGAAATTTCAAGCACAATTTGAATGCTACTTTGACTTTCATTCATGTTTAGACTATTGTGCCTTTTTAAAAATAATTCATTGTGTTAAGTGTTCCTTCTGTTAAAAACAACAGCATGTAAATTTTAAACAGCACATAAATTCAGTATGTATCATTGGAGACATAAGTAGAGTCAATGTTTATAAAATAGGAATCTTTTTAGGGAAACACCAGTTACCTTTTGTGTAACATATTACACCCAAAATCATGTATCTCATATCATACATATTGATTTTCTAAAACACCATCATTTTCTTTGTTCCTGAGGGCACTGACTGGCTGGACAGGGCTCACCAAGGATGGCTTAATTCTATATGTTGTGTCAACTGAGCTCATTCACTCATGTGGCTATAATTTGAGCTGAAGGATTCAAGATGGCCTCATTCATGTGTCTAAAACCCCTTAACTGGCCTGAGTCCCATGCTATATAACCTTATGTTCTTTCATTCTCCAGGGCCTCATTTTTAGAGTGCCTTTCAATCTCCAACCTTTTACTATATGGATTCCAGCAGTCTCTAATCATATAACAGAGGTTTCATATATCTTAAGGCCCAAGCCCAGAACCAGGAAATTTTAGTTCAACTGCATGTATTGTTCAAAGCAAGTTGTAAATCCATACACAGATTCAAAAGAAGGGGTACAGATTCAACCTCCTGATGGAAGAAATGTCATCTATGCACCATTATTTCATGGTCATCTTTGCACATAATCTATCATAGGAGGATTGAAAGAGTTCTACTAGCAAGGAAATGGATGCATGGATTATGTTATACTAACAAACATAGATGAATATCTAAATCAGAACTGCTCCTTTTAAGGTATTCAATTCAAATGCCTTACTTTAAATTTTAGTATCATATCAATTTTAAAATTTTGAGAATTAAAAAGTGTTGTTTCCTTATTAGGACTCTTCACTGTATGATTAAACCAAAGCAAACAACTGAAAAACAAGACCCTCCAAAATAACAATATGAAGAAGAATATACTTTAGAGAAAGACACAAGAGAAATGTGAGAGTATCTTTCCTTTTTAAAATTAATTAATTATTTTTGCTAGATGGAGTAAAGGTCAGATTGGGACATTTTTATTGAAAGCCTCTGTCAACAGGTATAGTCTTATCTGACTTAATCATGTCCAATGAAGAAAAAAGAAAGGTGGTGACAATGAGGAAAAAATAACTATGTTTCCTCTTACACTGTTGCTTGTCCACGAATGTAGTTTCTGATTTTATCTGTGGTTCAAAGAGTTAGCACATACATGAAGACAACCAAAAAAAAAAAAGTGTCAAAAGAGATGGAAGTAAAGAATATAACCAGATGCAGTCAGAAATGTTCAGGAAAACTAGAACATGCTATCAGAGGGTAGTGACTTTTCATATCAGATATGAAAAAATACAAATACTTCTTCCATTTTCTTCTTAACATGAAGGAGAACTTTTTACATATTTGGAACAGATAGCATAAAGTATTTCAGTTTCTATAGTTTCTGTGCAGAACAAACATTCACTGCTTTTTTTTTTTTCCCCCTGGAGACCTGATGTTTAAAGGTGCTAGCAAGGAATAGCACTGATTCATGATCATCCCTTATGGCAATCATTCTTTGCCATCCTATACAATGGAAATATGTTGGCAAAGGCTATCTCTAAAGAAGAGCCCTAGGACCTATGGAACTGAGAAAATTTATTCAAGTAAATACCTGAAATGTGGAATTGAGGAAATATATTTTAAACTAAATTTAATTCAAGACATCTAAAATTTGAACTATTGAAAATTTACTATAATATTTTCTTATTGGAAATTTATTATGTATGATTTTTATTTGTTTTTTAATTTCAAGAAGGATTCTATGATCCTGAAAGAGGTAAAGACTCTCGATTCTAAGGGTCATGATTTTAAGTATCCTCTTCAAAGGTCTTCCCTGGTTGGCACAGATGGTAAAGAATGTGCCTGAAATGAGAGAGAAGTGGGTTCGATCCCTGGGTCAGGAAGACCCCTTGGAGAAGCTAATGGATACTCATTCCAGTATTCTTGCCTGGAGAATTCCATGGACAGAGGAGCCTCATGGGCTACAATCTATGGGGTCATAAAAAGTTGGACACAGCTGAGAGACTAATACTATCCTCTTCAAAATATAGAAAGAGCCCTAAACTGACACCCCTACTAGTTTAGGTCAAAATAGTGCATTCAAAGGAGATTCATAAAATTCATTTATTCTTACAGTGAGCTTTTGAAATAAAATCAAATGTAAAACTTTTGGAAATATGCCCATCCATACAAAAGGCAGAAATATTGGCATATAGAAGATAAAAATTTTCAAGATGGCACAATGCCTAGAGAAAAACAGTAGAAAATCTGGGCTCATCCCCAACTTCACTGATGTCTTTCCGCATATACTTGAAGTTTCTCATTTAACTCTTTCAAATCCTTGTTTTCTATAATGTGACACTTAAATAAATTCATTTTATTCATACATAACTGAACACACACAGAAAGTCTTGTAAGGGTGCAAAAAAGCCTGGCGATGCTTCTTCTGGGGAGGCCTCATTGGCTGCTGAGTAACAGGTATGTAAAGGAAACATTTCTCACCAAACATTTTATACACCTTTTGCATTTTGTACCATGTGCATATGTTATTGAGAAAGGGAGAGTAGGGAGAAAGAAGGAGAGGGGATGAGAGGGAAGAGAAGGGAAGACAGAAAAGGGAGAGGGTGAAGAAGAGGAGAGGAGAGGGTGAATGAGGAAGGAAAAGAAGTTCAGTTCAGTCACTCAGTTGTATCTGATTCTTTGAGATCCCATGAATCGTAGCACGCCAAGCCTCCCTGTCCATCGCCAACTCCCAGAATTCATTCAAACTCATGTCCAGTGAGTCGGTGATGCCATCCAGCCATCTCATCCTCTGTCCTCCCATTCTCCTCCTGCCACCAATCCCTCCCAGCATCAGGGTCTTTTCCAGTGAGTCAACACTTCGCATGAAGTGGCCAAGCATTGGAGTTTCAGCTTCATCAGTCCTTCCAATGAACACCCAGGACTGACCTCCTCTAGGATGGACCTCCTTGCAGTCCAAGGGACTCTCAAGAGTTTTCTCCAACACCACAGTTCAAAAGCATCAATGCTTCAGTGCTCAGCTTTCTTCACAGTCCAACTCTCACATCCATACATGACCACTGGAAAAACCATAGCCTTGACTAGACAGACTTTTGTTGGCAAAGTAATGTCTCTGCTTTTGAATATGCTATCTAGGTTGGTCATAACTTTACTTCCAAGGAGTAAGCGTCTTTTAATTTCATGGCTGCAATCACCATCTGCAGTGATTTTGGAGCTCAAAAGAATAAAGTCTGACACTGTTTCCACTGTTTCCCCATCCACTTGCCATGAAGTGATGGGACCAGATGCCATGATCTTTGTTTTCTGAATGTTGAGCTTTAAGCCAACTTTTTCACTCTCCTCTTTCACTTTCATCAAGAGGCTTTTTAGTTCCTCTTCACTTTCTGCCATCAGGGTGGTGTCATCTGCATATCTGAGGCTATTGAGATTTCTCTTTCCTGGCAAATTTGATTCCAGCTTGTGCTTCTTCCAGCCCAGCATTTCTCATGATGTACTCTGCATAGAAGTTAAATAAGCAGGGTGACAATATACAGCCTTGACATACTCCTTTTCCTATTTGGAACCAGTCTGTTGTTCCATGTCCAGTTCTAACTGTTGCTTCCCGACCTGTATATAGATTTCTCAAGAGGCTGGTATTCCCATCTCTTTCAGAATTTTCCACAGTTTATTGTGATCCACACAGTCAAAGGCTTTAGCATAGTCAATAAAGCAGAAATAGATGTTTTTCTGGAACTCCTTTCCTTTTTCGATGATCCAGCAGATGTTGGCAATTTGATCTCTGGTTCCTCTGCCTTTTCTAAAGCCAGGTTGAACATCTGGAAGTTCACGGTTCACGTATTGCTGAAGCCTGGCTTGGAGAATTTTGAGCATTACTTTACTAGCTTGTGAGTACAATTGTATGGTAGTTTGAGCCTTCTTTGGCATTGCCTTTCTTTGGGATTGGAAGAAAACTGACCATTTCCAGTCCTATGGCCATTGCTGAGTTTTCCAAATTTGCTGGCATATCAAGTGCAGCACTTTCACAGCATCATCTTTCAGGATTTGAAATAGCTCAACTGGAATTCCATCACCTCCACTAGCTTTGATCATAGTGATGCTTTCTAAGGCCCACTTGACTTCACATTCCAGGATGTCTGGCTCTAGGTGAGTGATCACAGAGTTGTAATTATCTGGGTTGTGAAGTTCTTTTTTGTACAGTTCTCCTGTGTATTCTTGCCACCTCTTCTTAATATCTTCTGCTTCTGTTAGGTTCATACTATTTCTGTCCTTTATCGAGTCCATCTTTGCATGAAATGTTCCCTTGGTATCTCTAATTTTCTTGAAGAGATCTCTAGTCTTTCTCATTCTGTTGTTTTCCTCTATTTCTTTGCACTGATCACTGAGGAAGGCTTTGTTATCTTTCCTTGCTATTCTTTGGAACTCTACATTCAGATGCTTATATCTTTCCTTTTCTCCCTTGCTTTTCAATTCTCTTCTTTTCACAGCTATTTGTAAGGCATCCTCAGACAGTCATTTTGCCTTTTTGCCTTTCTTTTCTAGCCTTTATTTATTTATTTATTTATTTTTTGGTGAGTAAATTAATTTATTGCATCATTTTGATAGAAGCAAGTGAACAAAATATAATTACAGTTACACACAAGCATATAGAGGAATTTTACCAACATAAACGGAGTGAGAAAGTAAGTCCCAGAAGATTAAACATAGCATGGTACCTGTTCAATAAAATCAAAATCAACTAAAACTAAATTTATCTTCTGGAATTATACTTTTGAAGGAAAGAAATGGTAAACTCAAACTCCAAAGAGGTAACATATGGTGGAGAGGCAGGGGTAAGAATGGGTGTATTAGACTTCTCTGGAGAAGCGGAATTGACAGATAAAACAGGAAATTGTTTAGAAAATGGAGGCCAAGAAGTCCCATGATCTACGATATGCAACCTGGAGAACCAGGAAAGCCAACAATGTCTGTTGAAGGCCTGAGAATCTGGTGCAATGGTATAAGACTTGCTCAGAGTCCAAAGGCCCAAGAACCAGAAGCACTGATGGCCAAGGGTAGGAGACAATGGCCATCCCTGCTCAGGAAAGAGCACATTCACCCTCCTCTGTCTTTTGTTCCATCCTGGCCTCAACAGATTGGATGGTGCTCACATGTAGCGGTGAGGGCCATCTGTTTCACTCAGTCTACCAATTCAAATGCTAATCTCATCCGGAAGCAACCTTATAGAGGCCCAGAAATAACGTTTACCAGCTACTAGGTATCCCTTAGCTCAGTCAAGTTAACACATAAAATTAACCATCACAAAAGGTGAGGACACACAAGAGGTAGGTGTGAGTTACATCATGCTTTCATTCTCATGCTGAGTGATGAGTTCAGGGCCATTTACTCTATTTCCTTGGTGGCTCAGTAAAGGATCCTCCTACTATGCAGGAGACTGGGGTTTGATCCTTGGGTCAGGAAGATCCCCTGGAGAAGGAGATGGCCACCCACTCCAGCATTCCTGCCTGGAGAATTCCATGAACAGAGGAACCTGGCAGTCTACAGTCCAGGGGGTTGCAAAGAGCCAGACACAACTGAACAACTGTTTTTTACATGTATACCTGGATACATGTATATGTATGGCTGAGTCCCTTTGTCATCAACATTGTTAACTGGCTCTACCCTAATACAAAATAAAAATCTCAACAGAAAAAGAGGGAGACCTTGGAGGCTGGATAATGTGGGCACATCCAAGCAGCCAACACATTGTTGCATAGTGAGTTTCAGGCTTGTATTTTGTGTATATTGGATTTGCTCAAAGAGGGGCATGTCATGGTCCCATTCAATCCACAGCCTGGCTGTCAGTCCTGGAAAGACCATAGGAGATGGGGCTGGGGACCTGTGCAGCTTCACAGAGGCAGTCAGGCCTGCAGCAAAAATGGAGCCAGGAGCCAGGCCTGCAGACTGCATGGAGAAACTCTTGCAAGCTTGGGGATAGAGACTGCCCCACTGGCCAGATGGAGGACTTCTAAGGGGTAAGATTTCCACTGGGGGTTCCCAGGATATGGTGGCCTGGTGTGGAGCTTGGAGAATCTGAGTGGCCTCAGAGAAGGAGTGAGGGGTTGGGGTTGGTGTGTCCCATGTTTGGCTTATTCCCTATCTTCGGTGTTACTGGGGAGTTGAGGCTTCATGTGCCTTCCATCCAGCCCCATGGCTTTCCTCCTACACAAGATTTGAGGGGATGCCCTTTATTTACCCCAGCTTGCATCTGTGCCTGTTATAGAACAAGAGTCAGTCCTGTATGGTTTAGGGGACCGGTGATAGGGGAGGCTAGATGTCAGGGCCGGGGAGGAAAAGCTGAAGTGTAAAAGCACTGAATTTTGCATGGGAGCAAGAACCTAAAGGAAAGGGAAGAAGGTAGTCCAAAAGTATCAGGCCCCAGTCAGTGAAGGTGACCTCCCATTATCCATCACCTGTGGTATTAAGACCACTGACCAGAGGTCAAGATAACAAAGCAGGCAGAGGAAGTGATCTGAGACATCAGAGAAAGGAGGTTCAGTGGGAAATGCCACAAGAAATGGACCAAACAAACTGGCTTGAGGATCGAGAGGCAAAGTGACTCTCCTAGGACCCCACATCTCATTTCCCTCCCTGCCCCTACTGTCCCCTGGAATCCTGGAGTGCCTATGAGTCCTTCCCATCGGAGCCTTCCCCAGCCTCCCACTGCAGAGCCTTTCTTCATTCCTGAATGCTTAGGAGAGTGCTTGGCTTAGAGATGGGGCTTAACGAATAGCTGCTAAGGATATGAAACAATTCTCTTTTGAAAGGGGAGGAGTTTGTCCATCTGAAAAACCCAGGTTGATGCCATAAAGAAAAGGAACCACAAATTAAATTAAGTATTTAGTGTGTGTCAGGCCCTTGGAAATTTTTCTTCTCTCTTTACATTTTTGAATAAAAAAGCTGTATATTTAAATTAATTAATAACTTTTCTAGCCTTTAAACTAAAGAGGAAAGGAGGAGGTGAGGAGAAGAAGGGGTAAAGTAGGAAAGGAAGGAGGAAGAAAGGAAAGAAGGGAAGAATGAAGGAAAGGAAGAAGGAAATTTTGTACCCATTTACATTCATAAATAATCCCAAGGCCTTAGGTAACTGATATTCATTTCACTCATAAAATATTCATCTTATTTTGAAAAATATGATGTCTATTGTATGCTTTCTCCTTAATATCATTAGATATGACTTTTGCATCTTACATTTTAAGTACTGCCTTGCTTGTTTTATAATGTGCTTTTTCCAGTCCTTATCATCCATCCTTAACCCACAAAACTGGGTAAGCAGGTGCTCAGTAGTCTATGAAGTGATCACCATGAACGAAGAGGAATGATGCCAGATTATAAACTATTAGTACAGAAGCATCCCTTCTCTATTAATGCAATGTGTTGGGACACCTTGGAATCTTTCACAAGCTTGGGTAGGGAATTAGACCTGTATCACTTCTAAGCTCTTATCTTCCTGGTCATGTTATTCTACTTTCAAGTACCAGCTGACTCATATCCACACATTTAGGGGTAAATAGGAAGGATAGACAGACACACAGTATGTTTAAAAGGAGAATTTAACAATATGGAAATCAGAAAGAGGTGAAGCAACATATGTTGCCTGTATTTTATGTTTGGATGCCAAAGGGAAATAACAGTGGTACCTCTTGCAATGAGGAAAAGTGAAGAACATTTTGTAAAGGTGATTGATTCACCCTGTGGCCTTTCAATTCAACTAGGTTTGAGAGATGTAGGGTTTCTTGGAGAGAAAGATCGTCAGGAAAGAAGTTTATTAGGGACAAGAATTTTAATGTGGACAAGCCACTACCCTTCAAAAACAAGCACCAAATTCAAAATGTTGCTGCACTGAGGTTCTCAAGTGTCTCTAAGATACAAATTCAGCCATCCTCAAGCTTTTGAAGAGGAAGCAACAGGAGGTAAATCAAGAAACACATCAAAAGTGCCTGCCCGGAATTGCTGGGGCAAGGTGAAGCTGCAAGGGCTCTGTTAGCAGTGTTCTGGGCACTGAGGCCACAGGCATGGACTGTTTGAACAAAAGGGCTCTTCTCATTAACTTTCCGCTTCTCTTTTTGAAATCTCCCAGTGGGCAGCCGAGTTTTGTCAGGGAGCTTGTGCCCCTTATCCCTTAACTGAGAATCACTAGCTATGCTGTGACTGAAACTTCATGTGTTGATGCCTTACTAGGAGGAAACATATTGTTGATACCTTTTCAGGAAATTCTTCAAGAAATTTTCAAGATGTTTTAGACAATGCCTATATCCCATGTCCTGAGAAAGGCTCCAAACCCTTTCTTGAACTATCACTCATGATCGTCCCAATGGTTCCTGCAGTCTTGTTATTTCTAGGCTCTGTCTGTGCGGTGCACATTTAAAAGTGCACTGAAAGGCGGCATCCAGTAATGTGACCTTCTTTGAAGACTTGGACTACTAAGCATTCAGTAAAACTTCATGAGAAATGATGTGTCCTTAGGACCATAATAAATGTTGTGGTTTTGATTTGCAGCTTATTCATTTATTATTATGTACTCATTATCCATTTCCTAAAAACCTACTTTGTGACTCATTCTATCCAAATCTGTTGATATATTAATAGAAGTGAATAAAATTAACATAGTCTGCCTAAAAGAATATGGCAAAGTTCTGATAAGTTAGTGACAGTATGGAATTCCAGTCATTCCATACTGACAAGAAGGTTGCTTATTTTTTAAATATTCCAAAGTGTTCAGCATCACTTACCTAATCTCTTTATCTCTAGTTTCCTCCTCTCTAAATGCATCCACCTCACCACTCCCCTCACATCAGATTTCTTAAACATTTGTAATCATGTTATGACTCAAACTGAAAAAAGAAAAAAAAAATCAGTACATTCTCAACGGTCATAAGAAAAATGCAAATGTAGTCTTTCCTACAGACTAATGGCATCATGGCTTGTAAATCCAAGCCTCTTCACTGTATGCTCTAAAGCAACAAAATATTTTGTTTTCTTCTCTTTTATCTTATTTATTAGTACTTTTTCTTACTGACCTGCCTGTGTGTACTTATGTGTCCTTGTGACACAACCCTGAATCATCTGCCCTGGCTCAATTTAATCATACTCTCCTCTTCAAACACTTCTCCATTCCCCACCTGAGAGTATTTGCTCTTGTACCTGTATTCTCACTTATTTAAAAATATAAGCCCACATCAATGTTGTATAGTCATTTTCCTGCCAGTCTTCACCATTGCCTACCTAGCATCTTGTGGTCACAGTTGCAATAGCTTACTCCTGTTTACAAAATTAAGAAATATTAGATTAACTAAATTCATTTTGTCATATTGACTGTAAATATGTTTTCAAAAATCAGCCTGGAATATTATCAGTTATCTCACAAATCTGTAAGTTTTACTTATCAGTAAAAAACTACAGCTAGTAAAATAGAATAAATCAATATATTTAACAAGCTATTGTACAAAAAGTAAGCACTGCTAGTTTCTCAAAAAAGTCTATTTCTGAAATATTTTAAACATTTTCCCTCAATTTCAGAGAAGAAATATATTTTGTTGCTCTCTGGAGATTATTTATTTTGGAAATAAACTTTAAAATATTCCTTTCTCAAATATAGCAATTAAAATTCAGCATAAAACTGGTTCAGTTATTCCTGTAATTTTGGATCAGGAACATACATTCAATACTTCCTAGATCACTTCTGCCCTTGTTCTGCTGAATTTTTAGATTTCCCTGAGGTGTTTCCTAGGTTCTACTTCAGTTGAAAGCTAATTCTACAAGACTGTACTGCAGTTTCAATTGAGGAACTATTAGAATAGGAATAGAGAAGCTTCAGTGTTCTTAGTCATGAAATTTCTCTATTCCACGGTTCTCAGAGTATATAATGTATACATGGTTCCTTTAAAAAGGGAAAATCTGATAAAAATGCAAAAATCCATAGTGACTCAATTGTCAATCACCTACAGTGATAGAGAGGAGTCAACAACTTTTAAAATATTGGTTTTAACACCCAACCTATATATTAAATAATATTCTAATTCTGTATAAAACACAGTATACACTTGGGATAGGCTGGCTTACTTTCCC
>SJYQ01000789.1:247312-260544 GCA_006410935.1 Redunca redunca | reverse complement strand
TAGTTTATAAATATTTGTTAAACTGACACAAAATGTGTATTATTTTGATATTAAAACATTTCTTTAATGTTATCAACATTAAATTTAGTAATTTTTAAATTGGTCTGTAGCTAAACTTAGGAAAGTATTCACTGTCAATAAACTTAGTTGTTTATTATTTAGATTTAATAGTCACTTTTAAAAATTTAATAGAAAATGGTAACTTCTCTATAATTTTTATTATTACCTAGGTACAAAGGCATATTAAAAAGCAGAGACATTACTTTGCCAACAAAGGTCCATCTAGTCAAGGCTGTGGTTTTTCCAGTAGTCATGTGTGGATGTAATAGTAGGACTATAAAGAAGGCTGAGCGCTGAAGAACTGACACTTTTAAACTGTGGTGTTGGAGAAGACTCTTGAGAGTCTTCTGCAGGAGATCCAACCAATCCATCCGAAAGGAGATCAGTCCTGGGTGTTCATTGGAAGGACTGATGTTGAAGCTGAAACTCCAATATTTTAGCCATCTGATGCGAAGCGCTGACTCATCTGAAAAGACCCTGATGCTGTGAAAGATTGAAGATGGGAGGAGAAGGGCACGACAGAGGATGAGATGGTTGGATGGCTTCACTGACTCAATGGACGTGAGTTTGAGTAAACTCTGGGAGTTGGTGATGGACAGAGAGGCCTGGTGTGCTGCAGTCCACAGAATTGCAAAGAGTCGGACACGACTGAGCGACCTAACTGAACTGAACTGAACTGAGGCACGAAGGGAATGGCGACATTTAATGAAACTCTACAATTTGAAGCTTGTCGTACATTGCAAATGACTAAAATTGCCATAATGTATTTAAATATATCTTTGTGACAGAAATGCAGAGGATCTGTATTATAGGTCTCAGCACTTCCTTTTCATGTCTTCTTATTAGATTTTTTTGCAGTTTATTTCCATCTGTGCCTTATCAGTTTTGAAGAATGTCAATGACATGATAAGTTGTTTTCCAGTCAATCATGTGAATTTCTGTGGGAGGTGTTAACAAAAATGCCAACCCACACTTTTTAAATGTATATATATTCTTTGTAGATTGAGTCACCTATTTGTCATGGTATTTTCATGGTAACCATGACTACACTGTGTGATTTCGACTGTCCGATATCTGTTCATCTCATCTTATTCTCTTCTTATTCACCTCAGTGAGATGCAGAAAGCCATTTTGATGTAACTGTGATAAAACAAAATGCTATAGTCAAAGGTATTATAAAACTAAAGGCTCTCTTCAATGTTCTGTATCCCAGGGATTGTATGAAGAATAATAAAAAGTTTTGAATTTCAAAAATGATATAAAGTTTTACCATAAGAAAAAGAAAGCAATAAGATAGTACCTAAACCAAATGATGAATAAGTTGACACATTCAAGGTATGGATCAAAGAATAAAAGCAATGGATAAGAAAACAAAGCAAAACAAAACTAATATCATTTTCAACACATGAGAGTCCTTCTAGAGCCTATAAACACAGGCAAAGGAAACAACTCATTTTTTTAAAAGCCTATAGTCAACAAAAAATAACCAAAAAAGCAATTTTCAAATAAAGCAATATACAATAGTCTCCATTTCACAGAAAGAATTCCTCAAGGAATGATAAAATTCTAAAGTCAGGTATCTTGAATATCTCACAGTTTAAACACTGAAAGTGAAGACAAAATAGCATCAGGCTTAATAGCTATTCATATAATGGCAAACCATTTCACATTCTAAACCATTTCATACCTGCCTTTACAGCCCTTTAAATACCACAAACAATTTAGGGTCTTGAAATATTATTCACTAATCCACTAAGTTCATATTCTGTATCTTTTAGTGGTTCTGTGATTGTGGGTACATGATGTTAACTATTTTCTCTCAGCTATATTTCTTTATGTGTTATACATATCTCTGATTATAAAATTAAAGTATGAATATTTTCAGGAGAGCACAATTATCTTATATTTGACTCATATTACCTGCTTCAAACATTTAGAAAGTAAAAAGGTTGGTTCAAAAAGAAAGAAACATATATTTAGACCTACACCAGAATAGTAAATAAAACTATAGGATATCAAATTACATTTTAATTTCCTACAAACAACTAATTTTTAGATATAAGTATGTCCTGAATATTACACAAGGCATCCCTATTCAGTAACCCTACTTAGGCCAGAAATGGAGCAAGAATGAAAAGCAACTAAATCAGATGACTCCATCAGTCTGATGACCACTATTGTCTGGAAGTAGATGGTATTAAGAATTTCCATTATCCAGGGCATTATCCAGTACCCACTGGATAATAGTGAATAAATGTTTGAGGTAAAAGCAAGGTCAAATTCATTCATCATAAAGAGGTAAAACCAGAGTTCAAAAATAATAAGCCAAAATGATCCAAATCACAATTAGCTTCCAATGCAATGTAAGTCAAGAAATCTAACACTGAGATCAAAAGACCACAAGATAAATAGCTGATATATAAAATCCATCAGAAAAAAAAAAAACAACTTACTCTAACAGCCTCAAATATTCTAAACTATTTTAGAATAACTGTTAAAAAAATATACAAATATACATGAACACATATGTGTGTGTGTGCTAGTCACTCAATCATAGCCACTCTTTGTGACTATAGCCCGCCAGGCTCCTCTGTCAATGGGGTTCTTCAGGTAAGAATACTGGAGTGGGTTGCCATTTCCTTCTCCAGGGGATCTTCCCAACCCAGAACCTTAATCTCCTGTATTGCTAGCAGATTCTTTACTATCTGAGCCACCAGGAAATCTTATACACATATATAAATTTTATGTAAAAGGAATATGTATTTGTGCTCAGTTGCTAAGTCATGTCTGACTCTTTGGGACCCCATGAACTCTAACCTGCCAGGCCGCTCTGTCCATGAGATTTTCCAGGCAAGAATACTAGAGTGGGTTTCCATTTCTACCTCCAGGGGAGCTTCACACATTAAAAACAAGCATAAAAGAAAAAATAGATGTTAAAAAGCAATCTATTATGAATATATTAAAAAAATTGAATTGCATACTTTCACATCAGTTCAGTTCAGTTGCTAAGTCGTGTCCGACCCTTTGCAACCCCATGAATCACAGCATGCCAGGCCTCCCTGTCCATCACCATCTCCCTGAGTTCACTTAAACTCATGTCCACCGAGTCGGTGATGCCACCCAGCCATCTCATCCTCTGTCGTCCCCTTCTCCTCCTGCCCCCAATCCCTCCCAGCATCAGAGTCTTTTCCAATGAGTCAAATCTATGCATGAGGTGGCCAAAGTATTGGAGTTTATGCTTCAGCATCAGTCCTTCCAATGAACACCCAGGACTGATCTCCTTTAGGATGGACTGGTTGGATCTCCCTGCAGTCCAAGGGACTCTCAAGAGTCTTCTCCAACAGTTCAAAAACATCGATTCTTCAGCACTCAGCTTCACAGTCCAACTCTCACATCCATACATTACCACTGGAAAAACCATAGCCTTGACAAGATGGACCTTTATTGGCAAAGTAATGTCTCTGGTTTTGAATATGCTATCTAGGTTGGTCATAACTTTCCTTCCAAGGAATAAGCATCTTTTAATTTCATGGCTGCAGTCACCATCTGAAGTGATTTTGAATCCCCACAAAAAAGTCTGACACTGTTTCCAGTTTCCCTGTGTATTTCCAATGAAGTGATAGAACCAGATGCCATGATCTTCATTTTCTGAATGTTGAGCTTTAAGCCAACATTTTTACTCTCCTCTTTCACTTTCATCAAGAGGCTTTTTAGTTCCTCTTCAATTTGTGCCATAAGGGTGGTGTCATCTGCATATCTGGGGTTATTGAGATTTCTCCCAGCAATCTTGATTCCAGCTTCTGCTTCATCCAGTCCAGTGTTTCTCATGCAGCATTACTCTGCATATAAGTTAAAGAAGTTGGGTGACAATATACAGCCTTGACATACTCCTTTTCTGAGTTGGAACCAGTCTGTTGTTCCATGTCCAGTTCTAATTGTTGCTTCCCGACCTGCATATAAGTTTCTCAAGAGGCAGGTCAGGTGCTCTGGTATTCCCATCTCCTTTAGAATCTTTCACAGTTTATTGTGGTCCACACAGTTAAAGGCTTTGGCATAGTCAATAAAGCAGAAATAGATGTTTTTCTGGAACTCTCTTGCTTTTTCGATGATCCAGCGGATGTTGGCAATTTGATCTCTGGTTCCTCTGCTTCTAAAACCAGCTTGAACATCAGGAAGTTCACAGTTCACGTATTGCTGAAGCCTGGTTTGGAGATCTTTGAGCATTACTTTACTAGCGTGTGAGATGAGTGCAATTGTGCAGTAGTTTGAGCCTTCTTTGGCATTGCCTTTCTTTAGGATTGGAATGAAAACTGACCTTTTCCAGTCCTGTGGCCACTGCTGAGTTTTCCAAATTTGCTGGCATATTGAGTGCAGCACTTTCACCGCATCATCTTTCAGGATTTGAAACAGCTCAACTGGAATTCCATCACCTCCACTAGCTTTGTTCGTACTGATGCTTTCTAAGGCCCACTTGACTTCACATTCCAGGATGTCTGGCTCTAGGTGAGTGATCACAGTGTCTTGATTATCTGGGTCATGAAGATTTTTTGTATAGTTCTTCTGTGTATTCTTGCCACCTTTTCTTAATATCTTCTGCTTCTGTTAGGTCCATACCATTTCTGTCCTTTATTGAGTCCATCTTTGCATGAAATGTTCCCTTGGTATCTCTAATTTTCTTGAAGAGATCTCTAGTCTTTCTTATTATGTTGTTTTCCTCTATTTCTTTGCTTTGATCACTGAGGAAGGCTTTCTTATCTCTCCTTGCTATTCTTGGAACTCTGCATTTAGATGCTCATATCTTTCCTTTTCTCCTTGGCTTTTCACTTCTCTTCTTTTCCCAGCTATTTGTAAGGCCTCCTCAAAGAGCCATTTTGCTTTTTTGTATTTCTTTTCCATGGGGATGGTCTTGATCCTTGTCTCCTGTACAATGTCACAAACTTCTGTCCATAGTTCATCAGGCACTCTGTCTATTAGATCTAGTTCCTTAAATTTATTTCTCACTTCCACTGTATAACCATAAGGGATTTGATTGAGGTCATACCTGAATGGTCTAGTGGTTTCCCCCACTTTCTTCAATATAAGTCTGAATTTGGCAATAAGGAGTTTATGATCTGAGCCAGTCAGCTCCTGGTCTTCATTTTGCTGACTGTATAGAGCTTTTACATCTTTGGCTGCAAAGGATATAATCAATTTGATTTCGATGTTGACCATCTGGTGATGACCATGTGTAGAGTCTTCCCTTGTGTTGTTGGAAGAGGGTGCTTGTTATGACCAGTGCATTCCTTTGGCAAAACTCTGTTAGCCTTTGTCCTGCTCATACTCCAAGGCCAAATTTGCCTGTTACTCCAGGTGTTTCTTGACTTCCAACTTTTGCATTCCAGTCCCCTATAATGAAAAGGACTTCTTTTTTGGGTGTTAGTTCTAAAGGTCTTGTAGGACTTTATAGAACCATTCAACTTCAGCTTCTTCAGCATTACTGGTTGTATACTTTAAAATACTTTAAATGATTTGTATTGTATATGAATTATTAGTTTTATAAAGCTGTTAATAAAATAAACAATTAAGATCTTTATAAATCTACTGAAAATCATATTATATACATATAGTGTGTATAGTGCTCATGTGTATATATATATGTACGTAGACATAAACACATGCATATGTGAATACAGGGATTCCCAGGTGGCTCAGTGGTAAAGAACCTGCTTGTCAAAGCAGGAGACATGGGTTTGATCCCTGGGTCAGAAAGATACCCTGCTGAAGGAAATGGCCACCCATTACAGTATTCTTGCCCGGGAATTCCCGTGGACAGAGGAGCCTGGTATGCTATAGTCCATGGGTGACAAAAATTGGACATGACTTAGTGACTAAATGACAACAATATGTGTACACATACACACATACACACACATACATACATACACAGAGAGAGAGAGAGAGAGAAAGAATGAAAGGAGAAGGTCATACTAGTGAACTAAAACGTTCCAATATGCATGGCAAAACATCAAAGACCGCTTAGAAGGAATTTAAGTTGTCAGCTGACTTCTCAAAAGCACTACTCGAAAAAGAAGACAATTATTTAGTATCTTCAGCATTCTGAGAAAAATAACTGTGGACCTTGGACTCTATATATTGGGCCAACCCTATACATATGTATCTATCTAGAGGAAGATGTGACAGAGAATACTCAGATTTCACCAAAACCTTGTTCCTTCTCCTAAGTACACAATTAGACTATTTTCCCCTTTCTTTCTAGAAATAAAGTGAAACCATATCTAAGTTCTGGCTAGCAAAAGGTGGATAGGACTTATATATATTATTCCTGGTGAAACGTGGTTGAATAATCCTCCACTCTTTTTATTCATGTGCTTTCATGAAATGAAGAACTGGACATCATAGCAAATGTTAATGACACAGATAAAAAATTCCCAATCGCTAAAGGAAAGGCTGTGTGCTAAATACCCAATTCTGATTACCATGAATGAGAAAAATCTTTTATGATATTAAGCCATTGGAATATAGCATTTTGCTCCTCATAACAATAGATATAATTAAAACATTTTAGGACAAACAGAAGCTGTGTTTATATTCAAAGACCCACTCTAGGAAAATGGACCCACTCTAGTAAATATCATATATGTTAAAATATATTAGAATAAAAGCTTTTGAAAATCTTTGTATTACTGAAAATAAGGATGAAGACATGATTACATTTTGTTAAATACCCATGTTAAATGTACTAAGGAAAACAATAGACATAACATCTAAAAACTCAATAGATATAAAAGGAAAAATGAGAGGAGGTGACAAAGAAAGAAAAATAGCAATTGCATAAAAAAGAAAGATAAAAACAAAATTGACTCAAAAAAGTAATGAGAAGCACATACTAAAGTAGTAATACATACCCACATATGATTGTAAATACAAATTTAAGCCTAAAGATTTGAAAGAAGGAATTTTTAAAAATTCATCTATATGTTTTTTATGGAATGCACATAAAACACAGATTACAAAAATAATAAATGCTTAAGTATGTGGACAGATGTATACCAAGAATATGCTGAAGAATATTTTTATGAGAGGTAAATTGATGGTATGGAAAAAATCCAAATTAAAGATGAAAACAGGACAAACTTATAAGGTGGTGCTAGTGGTAAAGAACCTGCCTACCATTTCAGGAGACACTAGAGATGCAAGATTAATCCCTGGTTCTGGAAGACTCCCTGGAGGAAGAAATGGCAAACTGCTACATTTTCTCTTTCCAGGTAAATTTGCCTGAAAAATTCCATGAACAGAGAAGCCTGGTGGGCTACAGTCTGGGGCCACAAGGATTCAGACATGACAGAATGACTGAGCAAAGATGAAAAAGGTCACTTAATAATGAAACAATTTCAGTTCATTAGACTGATTCCACTTAGTTCTGATTTATTCAGACCTAAATAGAGCAATTATTTAGTTTAACTTTTACAGAATGTGGTATCTTAAAATTAGAGAATGTACATAATTTTCCAACACAATATTCAGAAAAAAGCTATTTTTTTGAAAAATATTGAAAGCTATTGCAATATAAATTAAGTAATATTTGAAAAAAATGATTATATGTAGGACCATAAGNCTGGAGGTCAGTTTAAACAACTGCTCACAAAAGTAGATAAAATAGAGAAGACAAATAAATTTATATCAGGAATGGACTTTATTAAAACACAGATGCTGTAGAGATTAAAATAAATATATGTTAAGAGTGGTGGAGTAGGAAATGGCAACCCACTCCAGTATTCTTGCCTGGAGAATCCTGTGGATGAAGGAGCCTGGTGGGCTGCAGCTCACAGGGTTGCAAAGAGTCGGACATGACTTAGCGCCCATGCATATTAAGAGTGGGTGTTATTGTCATAAAAATAGTCTTTAAACCTGTCAGCAAACAGATTTAAAGTAAGAAAAAATTAGTTGAATCAGAAAGTAAAAACCTTACATCAATGAAAACACTGGGATATAATGAGTTTATAGGAGAGTTTCACCAAATAGTCAAGGTTAGTGAAATCTCAAAACTATATATGCTCTTATAGAGAATATAAAGTAAGGGGTTATCTCCCAATGTTCTCCTTTTTATCAGTTGCAAAAACATTTATTGTCAAACTAAAAAATCAAAGAAGATAGGAAAATAATAGGACGTTCTCACGCGTGACTGAGGTACAAGAGATAAAGAAATCCTTAAGAAAATATTATGAAACTTACTATAATAATATTTATTTTAGCCATAACATTTTGATTTAATATTGTTGTTGTTGTCCAGTTGCTGAGTCACATGCAATTCTTTGCAATCTCGGAGTGCAGCACACCAAGTCTTCCCTGTCCTTCACTATCTCCCAGAGTTGGCTCAAACTCATGTCCATTAAGTCGCTAATGCCATCCAGTCATCTTATTTGCTGCCTCTCCTTTCTCCCCCTACCCTCAATCTTTCCCAGCATCACATCTTTTGCAATACGTCAGGTCTTCACTAAGGTGGCCAAAGTACTGAAGCTTCAGCTTCAGCATCAGTCCTTCCAATGAATATTCAGGGTTGTTTAGGATTGACTGGTTTGATCTCCCTACTGTTCAAGGGACTCTCAAGAGTCTTCTCCAGCACCACAATTCAAAAGCATCATTTCTTCAGTGTTCAGCTTTCTTTATGGTTCAACTCACAGATCCATACGTGACTACTGAAAAAATCATAGCTTTGACTAGATGGATCTTTGTCAGCAAAGTAATATCTCTGCTTTTTAATATGATGTCTAGGTTGGTAATAGCTTTTCTTCCAAGGGCAAGTGTCTTAATTTCATCATTGCAGTCACCATCTGCAGTGATTTTAAAGCCCAAGAAAGTAAAATATGCCACTTTTTTCACTTTTCCCCATCTATTTGCCATGAAGTGATGGGATAGGATGCCACAATCTTAGTTTTTTGAATGTAGAGTTTTAAACCAGCTTTTTCACTTTCCTCTTTCATCCCCATCAAGAGGCTCTTTAGTGCCTCTTCACTTTCTGCCATTAGAGTGGTATCATCTGAATATCTGAGGTTATTAATATTTCTCCTAGCAATCTTGATTCCAGCTTGTGATTCATCTAGCCAGGCATTTCTCATGATGTTCTCTGCATAGAAATTAGATAAACAGGGTGACAATACTCAGACTTCTTGTACTCCTTTCCCAGTTCTGAACCTGTCAGTTGTTCCACGTAAGGTTTTAACTACTGTTTCTTGTCCTACATTCAGGTTTCTCAGGAGGGAGGTAAGGTGATCTGGTATTCCCATCTCTTTAAGGATTTTCCACAGTTTCTTGTGATCCACAGTCAAAGGCTTTACCGGAGTCAATGAAGCAGAATTAGAGGTTTTTAAATGCCCTTGCTTCTATTTTCCAACAGATGTTCCAGTTTGATCTCTGGTTCCTCTGCTTTTTCTAAACCCAGCTGTACATTTGCAAGTTCTCGATTCCCATACTGTTAAAGCCTAGCTTGAAGGATTTTGAGCATTACCTTACTAGCATGCGAAATGAGTGCAATTATACAATAGGTTGACATTTGAACATTCTTTGACATTGCCTTTCTTTGGGATTGGAATTGGAATTAAAACCCCTTTTCCAGTCCTGTTGATTTAAATTTAAAATTCAGTTTTTTTAGGTAATTAATTATTGAAATTCACTATTAACAGATTGAAAGAGAAAAACTGTATACTCTGTTCAGTAGATTCAGGAGGATATTTAATAAAACTCAAAATCACTCAATCCTAATAATAATTATAAGAAAAAATTTAGTTAAATAATTACAGAAATAAAAGTACTTTAAACTGATACAATGTATCTAAAAAGACTGTCTGTACAGTGGATACCAAGCAATGAGACACCAAAATTATTTGTATTAAAAACAAGATTAAAAGGTCTGCCACCTCTTCTTATTCAGCATTCTACTGGAGTTGCTATTAGTTAAGAAAAATAAGAAATAAAAAAATATAAGAATGAGAAAGGTAAAAAACTGATACTTGAAAAAAAAATGTATATATATGGTAGGTGGTGGTTTAGTCACTACATCGTGTCCAACTCTTTCAACCCCATGGACTCAGTGGGTTCTCTGTCCTGCCAGGCTCCTCTGTCCATGGAATTCTCCAGGCATGAATAATGGTGTGGGTTGCCATTTCCTTCTCCATATGTGTGTGTGTGTGTATATATATATATATAATATTATATAGCACAGTTGATGTAAATGTAGGTTGACCTAAAAGAATATTTAACAAGGCTTCTGGATATAAACTTAATATAACAGGTCAGATGATGTTTTTAAATAGAACAATAATTAGTTTAAAATTTATTTCAGTTCAGTTAAGTCACTCAGTCATGTCCGACTCTTTGTGACCCCATGGACTGCAGCATGCCAGGCTTCCCTGCCCATCACCAACTCCTGGAGCTTGCTCAAACTCATGTCCATTGAGTCAGTGAGTCCATCCAACCCTTTCATCCTCTTTTTTACCCTTCTCCTCCCACCTTCAATCTTTCCCAGCATCAGGGTCTTTTCAAATGAGTCAGTTCTTCTCATCAGGTGGCCAAATTATTGGAGTTTCAGCTTCAGCATCAGTCCTTCCAATGAACACCCAGTACTGATCTCCTTTAGGATGGACTGGTTGGATCTCCTTGCAGTCAAAGGGACTCTCAGGAGTCTTCTCCAACACCACAGGTCAAAAGCATCAATCCTTCGGCACTCAGCTTTGTTTATAGTCCAACTCTCACATCCATATGTGCTAATGGAAAAACCATAGCTTTAACTAGATGGACCTTTGTCGGCAGAGTAATGTCTCTGCTTTTTAATATGCTGTCTAGGTTGGTCATAGTTTTTCTTCCAAGGAGCAAGTATCTTAACTTCATCATGGCAGTCACCATCTGCAATGATTTTGGAGCCCAAGAAAATAAAGTCTGTCACTGTTTCCATTGTTTTCCCATCTATTTGCCATGAAGTGACAGTACTGAATGCCATGATCTTCATTTTTTCAAATGTTGAGTTTTAAACCAGTTTTTTCACTCTCTTCTTTAACTTTCATCAAGAGGCTCTTCAGTGCCTCTTCACTTTATGCCATAAGGGTGGTGTCATCTGTATATCTGAGGTTATTGATATTTCTCCCTGCAAACTTGATTCCAGCTTGTGCTTTATCCAGCCAGGCATTTCGCATGATGTACTCTGCATAGAAGTTAAATAAGCAGGGTGACAATATACAGCCTTGATGTACTCCTTTCCCTGTTTGGAACCAGTTTCATGTCCGGTTCTAACTGTTGCTTCCTGTTGCTTCTTTATTGCTTCTTGTTATTGCTCTAACTGTTGCTTCTTCTTTAAATTTATTTAAATAATAAAACTATGCATTTTATTATATATTATATATATCCAGACAAAACTGTAATTCAAAAAGATACATGCATCTGTATATTCATAGCAGCATTAATCACAATAACTAAGATATGGGAGCAACCTAAATGTCCATCAACAGATGAATTTATAAAGAAAATGCAGTATATATATGCAGTGGAATATTGTGCTAAGTCACTTCAGTCATGTCCGACTCTGTGCAACAATATGGACTGTAGCCAGCCAGGCTTCTCTGTCCATGGGATTCTCCAGGCAAGAATACTGGAGTGGTCAGGATGGGGAACACATGTATACCTGTGGCGGATTCATGTTGATGTGTGGCAGAACCAATACAATATTGTAAAGTAATTAGCCTCCAATTAAAATAAATAAGTTTAAATTAAAAAAAAAAAAGAATACTGGAGTGGGTTGCCATTTCCGTCTCCAGGAGATCTTCCCGATCTGGGGATTGATCATCTGTCTCTTATGTTTCCTGCATTGGCAGGCAGGTGTTTTACCACTAACACCATTTGGGAAGCTCTCATGGAATACTACTCAGCCCAAAAAACCAAAATGATGGCATTTGCAGCAACCTCAATGCAACTAGAGATTATAATACTAAGTAAATTTTAAGTCAGAAAAAGAAAAACAAATACCATGTTATGTTATTCATATGTGGAATCTAAAATATGACACTAATGAACCCATCTATGAAACAGAATCAGACTCACAGACATAGAGAACAGATGTGGGTATTAAGGGTAAGTGTGTTAGGGGAGGGTTGGAGTGGGTTGTTGAGATTAGCAAATGTAAGCTATTATATATAGAATAGATAACACAGAGAACTATATGTAGTTCAGAGAACTATATTCATATATCTTATGATAAAGCATGACAAAAATTATTTAAAAACAATGTAAATATATGTATAACTGAATCACTTTGCTATACAGCAGAAATTAACACAACTTGTAAACTATACTTTAATTAAAAATAATTTAAATGTTGGTGAGGAGATAGAGTGATGGAACTCTGATACACTTCTGGTGGAAATTTAAAGTGGTACAACCAACTTGGAAAACAGTTTGTCAGTTTCTTTAAAAGTTAAACATACATATACTATATCACTAAGACATGCTACTCCTATGTATTTACTCTAGAGAAATGAAAACAGATGGCATACAAGCTTTATTTGTACTAGCCAAAAATCGGGAGCAATTAAGTGTCCATCAATAGATGAATGGACAAGCAGATTTGGTATATCCACACGATGAAATAGTATTTAACAAAAAAAGGAATAAACTATTGATATACAAAACAACAAATAAAAGGAAGAGTACTACGAAGGGACGATTTGGTGGTTATGCACACAGAGGTTATGAAATTTTGGCACAGACTCATTTCTGTGGAAGCAGAACATATTCTTAGGCACTAATCACAAGTTGGTTATGTGTTAAAAGTACGAAGATGCACAGGTATGTGAGAAATATGTTAAACAAAGATTCAGAATAAATGAGTAGAAAATTTTCTATATTTTCATCCAAAACTGTAAATTATATAGGACTATATTAGCAAAAGATGTTCAAGCTCTTTCAGCTCAGTTCAGTTCAGTCACTCAGTCGTGTCTGACTCTTTGAGACCCCATGAATCGCAGCACGCCAGGCCTCCCTGTCCATCACCAACTCCCGGAGTTCACTCAGACTCTCATCCATCGAGTCAGTGATGCCATCCAGCCATCTCATCCTCGGTCGTCCCCATCTTCTCCTGCCCCCAATCCTTCCCAGCACCAGAGTCTTTTCCAATGAGTCAACTCTTC
>SJYQ01000789.1:195291-236587 GCA_006410935.1 Redunca redunca | reverse complement strand
TCTTTTAATTTCATGGCTGCAGTAACCATCCGCAGTGATTTTGGAGCCCCCCAAAATAAAGTCTGACACTGTTTCCACTGTTTCCCCATCTATTTCCTATGAAGTGATGGGACCAGATGCCATGATCTTAGTTTTGTGAATGTTGAGCCAAATTTTAAGCCAACTTTTTCACTCTCCACTTTCACTTTCATCAAGAGGCTTTGAGTTCCTCTTCAATTTGTGCCATAAGGGTGGCATCATCTGCATATCTGAGGTTATTGATATTTCTCCTGGCAATCTTATGACTATATTATTCAGATTCTAAAGTATTTCTTCATTGAGTTTCAGGATACTCCAGTATCACAGAAGTTACAGTTGGAGAACCAGTTCAGTACATCAAGGGCTTCATTTCTACTTTAAAAAATTATCTTTCTGTACTAATTCCAAGTTTTCATTTTAACTAATAGAGGTTCATCTACCAGTGATATTTTCTTTCTCCAAAATGAATTCCAAAAGTGTCAGCTCTTCCTTTTCTATAACTGAGTCATCGTTGAGTATACTTTACACAAGCATTTCACATTCAGTGCCGTTGGCCATAAATGGAGTAAGAGCGTACAATCTTATAATTCTCCCTTTTGAAAATCATAGCAGCCAAATTTCAGACTGAAACTTAATTTCCTTCTCTATCCTATAGGATGAAGGGCTTCCCTGATGGCTCAGTGGTAAAGAATCGGCCTTCAATGCAGAAAACACAAGACGTGCGAGTTCGATCCCAGAGTTAGGAAGATCCCCTGGAGGAGGGCATGGCAACCCACTCCAGCATTTTTGTCTGGAGAATCCCATGGACAGAGAAACCTACCAGGCTTCAGTCCAGAGTTACAAAGAGTCTGACATGGCTGAAGCCACTGAGCATGCACATAGGCATCCCAGCGGATAAAATATGCTTGCCATGATACTGTCTGTGTAACATAATTTTGAGTCACCATGGTTTCAGAAGGGCTTCCCTGCTGGCTCAGATGGTAAAGCGTCTGCCTGCAATTCAGGAGACCCAGGTTCAATCCCTGGGTCAGGAAGATCCTCTGAAGAAGGAAACAGCAACCCACTCCAGTACTTAGCCTGGAAAATTCCATGGATGGAGGAGCCTGGTAGGCTACAGTCCATGGTCGCAAAGAGTCAGATACGATTGAGCAACTTCACTTTCTATGGTTTCAGACATACAAATTCTCACTATTTAACTACTTTATGGTTAATTGATACATATGGGATAACCACTAGATTTTTTCCATTTCTAACTGAATATTAGTATCAAATAATATGTCATTTGCCATTGTCTATACTTCTTGTAGTCCCTCAGCTCTTCCTCCGATCTATTTATGTTTTTCCAGCTTGATATTGATATTTTCAAAAAGTTCTGGTTAACTAGTTCACATTTTAAAAAATAGCAGATTATTAAGCATTCCTCCTTCCAGTGGCTCCTATAAAAAAATCTACCTTTGATTATCAAAAAAATGAATCTCAAAGAGTAGAGTGTATTTCAGAATGAGAGTTTGGATAGAGTGAGGAGAGTAAATATTCTGTAATAGGTTTCATTCTCCAAGCTTCCCTAGTAGCTGAGCTGGTAAAGAATCCGCCTGCAATGCAGGAGACCCCAGTTCAGTTCCTGGGTTGGGAAGATCCTCTGGAGAAGTGATAGGCTTGCCACTCCAGTACTCTTGGGTTTTTCTGGTGGCTTAGCTGGTAAAGAATCTGCCTGCAATGCAGGAGACCTGGATTCGATCCCTGGATCAGGAAGATCCCCTGGAGAAGGGAATGGCTACCCATTTCAGTATTCTGACCTGGAGGATTCCATGGACAGTATAGTCCATGGGGTCATGAAGGGTTGAACATGACTGAATGACTGCCACTTCACTTCAACCCAAACTTCTCACTTCACTTATAAGTCTTGCCCTGCTCTAAATCAGAGCTGAATTCTCAAACACCTATAGATCAACTAAATATGATACATTCTGAGAATTTGTAGCATACAGCCCTGCTCTTATGGACATATGTGTAAAGATTATTCAAAAGTCTTGTGGCTGAGTTGTAGCTCAGATTTGTAGGGTGCATGTAAGCACATAGGTATGCCATCTAGAGTTAGGAAAAGATTCTTAAGAGATTACACTTACAGTGGGTTTTTAAAAACAAATAGAGACTTCTTCAAAGAGGAGAAGGAATATATAAGTGGCTGAATTAATGCAAAAAAAAAAGCAGAATGGCAAAGTATGAAAGGATATGCTACCTTTCAGGAGATACAAGCACTTTAGCTTTACTGAAACAGAAATTATAAGACAGGAAGTTGCTAAAGATGAGGCTACCTACCAAGGAGCTTTAAAAAAAAGTCACTGCCATATTAAAGATCTTGAAATTTAATCTCTTACAGATTATTTTCAAATTGTTCCTGCAGTAACCTATTCAAAGACTTCAGCAAGATAGTGAATTCTGTTCTGGCTCCACTTCTTTGTCAACTAGAGCAGCTCAATTTCTATTTCCTGATATTTATTTACATTGATACCTAATAATTTACTTAATCAAAGCTTTCTGAAGCTAAAGTCAAAAATTCAGACCTATGCTATAAACAATAAGGAGCAGGTTTATTTTTAAACCAAAGGATTATCATGATTACATTTGAGTTTTAAGTAGAACTCATGTATTACGAATTTAAGGTCAAGACAAATGGATGGGAGATCAGTTAACAGATGAGGCACAGAATATTAACTGATTTATATAAATTGCTGAAATTACAACACAAAAGGTTAAAATTAATTTGTTGATTAATTACTTGATTATGTCCCTAAATATCTCCTTTCCTTTTTTGATAAATGATATTCCCCTAATGATATCATAATTATAGCAAGATAATTAATACACATTTAAAAATAAATGTTTCTGCTTTACTAGTACTCAAATTATTAAACATCCCTAACCAGTGATCCTCCTAAGTACTTGTCTTTGATTCCTGTGTTTTCTTTTGCAGAGTTATTCGGATACTATTTGGTTCTGTTCTAAAGGGCTTGAGTTGTGGTTGCCTAAGGCAATGGGAGCAACTTGACATGTATCTCTAGTACTTACTTAAGCCGACCCTGGTTCTTCACCTGGCTCGGAAGTTCCAAACAGCAACTGAGAATAGCCCAAGTGCACAAGAGCTTTTTAATCTTCTCTTTGTGTCAGGTTTGTTAATGTCCCATTAACCAACTCAAGTCACGTAATAAAGCCCAGATTCAAAAGGCAGAGGGAAAGATTCCATAATTTCACTGGATGGGAAAAAAAAAAAAAATCACATTGCAAATGGGGATGCACTAAAAAATGAGAGGAACTTGTGGCCTTTTTTTTTTTTTCATTCTGCCACAGAGTAGGTTTTGTACAAATATTTCATTTGAAATCACTTCTTTATGAACTTTCCTATAATTGTTTCTTAGACATTACTTCAAACTTACCTTAATATCCCTTGATATGCATGCTGTTGTTATTCAGTTGCTGTGTCATGGCCAAACCTTTGTGACTGCACAGACTGCAACATACCAGGCTTCCCTGTCCTTCACTATTTTCTGGAGTTCGATCAAACTCCTGTCCATTGAGTTGGTGATGCCATCCAAAAATCTCATTCTCTGTCACCCCTTTATCCTCCTGCCCTCAATCTTTCCCAGCATCAGTGATTTGCATTGATCACTTAGGATCACTTAGGAAGGCTTTCTTATCTCTCCTTGCTATTCTTTGGAACTCTACATTCTGATGGGTATAAATATCCTTTTCTCCTTCACCTTTTGTATCTCTTCATTTCTCAGATATTTGTAAGCTCTCCTCAGACAACCATTTGGCCTTTTTGCATTTCTTTTTCTTTGGGGTGGTTTCAATCACTGCCTCCTGTACAATGTTCTGAATCCCCATGCATAGTTCTTCAGGCACTCTGTCTATCAGATCAAATCCCTTGAAATCTATTTATCACTTTCCCTATACAATTGTAAGGGATTTGATTTAGGTCATACCTGAATGGTCTAGTGGTTTTCCCCTACTTTCTGCAATTTAAGTCTGAATTTTGCAGTAAGGAGTTCATGCTGAGCCACAATCAGCTCCCAGTCTTGTATTTGCTGACTGTATAGAGCTTCTCCATCTTTGGCTGCAAAGAATATAATCAATCTGATTTCAGTATTGACCATCTGGTGATATCCATATGTAAAGTCATCTCTTGTGTTGGAGGGGGTGTTTGCTATGACCAGTTTGTTCTCTTGGCAAAACTCTGTTAGCCTTTTCCTGCTTCATTTTGTACTCCAAGGCCAAACTTGCATGTTACTCCAGGTATCTCTTGATTTCCTATTTTTGCATTCCAGTCCCCCATGATGAAAGGGACATATTTTTTTGGTGTTAAGTTCTAGAAGGTCTTGTAGGTCTTCATAGACCTTCAACTTCAGTTTCTTTGGCATTAGTGGTTGGGACATACACTTCGATTACTGTAATATTGAATGGTTTGCCTTGGAAAAGTACAGAGATCATTCCGTTGTTTTTGAAATTTCACCCAAGTACAGCATTTTGGACTCTTTTATTGATTATGAGGGCTACTCTATTTCTTATAAGGGATTCTTGCCCACAGTAGTAGATAGAATGGTCATCTGAATTAAATTCGCCCATTCCAGTCCATTTTAATTCGATAATTCCTAAAATGTCGATGCTCACTCTTGCCATCTCCTGTTTGACCACTTCCAATTTACCCTGATTCATGGATCTAACATTCCAGGTTCCTATGCAGTATTTTTCTTTACAGCATCGGACTTTACTTTCACCACCAGACACATCCACAGCTGGTTGTTGCTTTTGCTTTGGCTCCATGTCTTCATTTGTCTGGAGTTATTTCTCCACTCTTCTCCAATAGCGTATTGGGCACCCACCAACCTGGGTAGTTCACCTTTCAGTGTCATATCTTTTTGCCTTTTCATACTGTTCATGGGGTTCTCAAGGCAAGAATACTGAAGTGATTTGGCATTCCTTTCTCCAGTGGACCATGTTTTGTCAGAAGTTTCCACCATGACCTGTCCATCTTGGGTGACCCTACATGGCATGGCTCATGGTTTCATTGAATTAATACAACCTCTTCCATTAGGGTTGGATTTATGCCTTGATTCTTAAATGAAGAAAACAACTGCAGAAAAACTAAACACATTAGAGATACTGTGATTAAAGAAATATGAGAGAGAATTAAAACTTTACTTTTGTAAATCACATGTTTTACTGCAATATAAAGTAGTATAAGTTGTTGATACAGAAAGTTGTAACTAGAAGTGGATTCTGACATTTTAAAAATCCTACAATACATGAGACCAAATGCAGGTCATGAAAAAGTTCTTGTTGAAGGTTCAAAAGGTGGCAAACCATGTTATCCAGTAACAGAATATTTGGTAGAATTTCCACCTATACTAATTTAGAAGGTAGATAATCATTTGATGGATGAAGGGCTTTAGGGGTTGCTATCAGCTCATTTGATAGGGTGTTTCAAGAAATAGATATACTCAGAAAATTACTGATAGGTAAGCAAACATGATGAAAGGGAAAAGAGAATGAATCTTAAAATTTCTAGAACTTCAGCTTGGTATAGAACACAGATCAATAGAGCAGAATAAAGAGCACCCAAGTAGACCCAGATAGAGATTACCAACTGATTTTTGAAAAAGATACAGAGGCAACTAAATGGAGGAAGATTGCCTCTTCAACAAATGGTGCTTGGAAAATTGAATATCCATAGGGGTAAAGAGGAAGAAAGGAGGAAGAAGCAAAGAGAGAGAGAGGAAGGAGAAAGACAGGAAGAAAGAGAGGGAGGAAAGGAAAAGAAAAGGAAAGGAAAATGAATTTTGGCCTAATCCTCATAATACACACAAAAAATAACTCAGAATGAATCACAGGTTAAGTATAAAATATGAACTATAAAATATTCAGAAAAAATAAACAACTTTCAGATCTGTGATAGGCAAAGATCTCTCAACTTGATACCAAAGCATTATCTACAAAAGAAAAATTAATGAATCATATCTCATCAAATTTTTAAACTTTTTCTCTGACAAGTACCTTTTTAAGAGGATAAATAGCACAAGTT
Organism: Redunca redunca; assembly: GCA_006410935.1. NCBI lineage: Eukaryota > Metazoa > Chordata > Mammalia > Artiodactyla > Bovidae > Redunca > Redunca redunca. Next base: position 230,490 of record SJYQ01000789.1, on the reverse strand, counting down.
ACAGACTGAAAAAAGATATCTATAAACAATGTATTGAAAAACAAAAAAAAAAGAGTATATAAAGAACTCTCAAAACTCAACAGTAAAAAGAAACACTTCAAATGAAAAATGAGCAAAAGTCATACACAGATATTTTGTTGAAAATAAAGGGATGGTAAGTGAACACTTAAAGAAATATTCAACATTACCATTAGCCAAACGCATATTAAAACCTATGGAGAACAGTGTGGAGATTCCTTAAAAAAACTGGAAATAGATCTGCCTTATGACCCAGCAATCCCACTGCTGGGCATACACATTGAGGAAACCAGAAGTGAAAGAGACACGTGTACCCCAATGTTCATCACAGAACTGTTTACAATAGCCAGGACATGGAAGCAACCTAGATGTCCATTGGCAGATGAATGGATAAGAAAGCTGTGGTACATATACACAATGGACTATTATTCAGCCACTAAAAAGAATTCATCTGAATCAGTTCTAATGAGGTGGATGAAACTGGAGCCGATTATACAGAGTGAAGTAAGCCAGAGAGAAAAACACCAATACAGTATACTGATGCATGTATATGGAATTTAGAAAGATGGTAACGATAACCCTGTATGCGAGACAGCAAAAGAGACACAGATGTATAGAACAGTCTTTTGGACACTGTGGGAAAGGGCGAGGGTGGGATGATTTGGGAGAATGGCATTGAAACATGTATAATATCATATATGAAATGAATCACCAGTCTGGGTTCGATGCATGATACTGGATGCTTGGGGCTGGTGCACTGGGATGACCCAGAGGGATGGTACAGGGAGGGAGGAAGGAGAGGGGTTCAGGATGGGTGACACGTGTATACCTATGGCGGATTCATGTTGATGTATGGCAAAACCAATACAATATTGTAAAGTAATTAACTTCCAATTAAAATAAATAAATTTATATTAAAAAAAACCACAATGGGACAGCTTTACACACATCATGTTATACAGTATCAGAGTACCTTACATTCATCATTACAGAGTTGAAATTCATTCATTCACTAATAAATTATTTTTGAGTGCTACTTAGCATATCCCAGACATTATTCTAGGTAGTAGATGGTATACAGAATAATGAACTAAATCACTGTCTTTACTGAGCTTATCTTCTGTTTTTGGAGAGAGAAAAATAATAATCAGATAATATACTGCTAGTTATTAAGAAGAGAAACAAACAGGGAAATTGGATAGTTACTCAAGGCAAATGGAATAGAAATTATTGTAGATAGGTATATGACAGAAGGCCTATTTACGCAGGTAATATTATTCAGAGACCTAAATAAAGTTGTGTTAGTTTTCTATTATCACCATAACAAATTACTAAAATTGAACGTCTTAGAACAATAGATAATTATCATCTTATAGGTCTGTAGTTTAGGTGTCTGACATGGGTCTTATTGGGCTAAAATCATGGTGTCAGCAAAGCTGAATTACTCTGAAGGTCCTAGACTAGACTTTACTTCCTTGCCCTTTCCAAAATACTAAAAAGCACTCATATTTTTGATACATGGTTCCCTTCCTCCATCCTCAAAGCAACTGAGTCAAAATGTACCACATCACATCACATTTCTCTGATCTTCTTCCATCATCACATCTTTCTGTGATAAACTCTCCATCTCAACATGTTTAATCTTAATTACATCTTCAAAGTCTCTTTAGCTGTGTATGGTAACATATGCACATGGTCCTGGGATTAAGTCATGGACTTATTTTGAGGGTGGTCTGCATTATTTTGCCCACTACAGAAGTGAAGAAGTGTTATATGCAATGATCTAGGAAAGCTCATGCAAGGAAGAAAAATCAGGACAGTGCAAAGAGATGGAGGAAGAAATGAAATTGATGTGTTATAGTCTGCAAGTCCAGTAAGTCTGGAGTAGAGGGACTGAGAGAACAGGTGATGTAAGTGAATTGAGCAGGATCCAGGTAAGGTAGAACCTTGAAGCTATGGTAATAGTGCATTTTATTTTGATTATTATACAAAGGTGCAAGACTGTTTGGGGAAAGATGGTGACATAGTTTATTCACTTTATTTCTTGTGTAGTCACTACTAGAATGTGAGAAATTTGAGGGTAGGAACCATACTTGTCTCATTCACTAATGTACCTTTAATATCTGGTTTAGTTCCTGACTCAGAATAACCTCACAATAAGCACTATTCTGTCAATTTGTGAATGAATAGCATGTTGCCCACAGTAAACAATCAATAAAATTTCTTGTGCCTTATTTCCAACTATCTTCCTGTCTTTCAATCCTCTCTTATCTCCCTCCCTCTCTTCATTCTTTCCTTCATTTCTTCCACTCTATTAGAAATATGGGTGCTTATGAATAGTTAAAATCAAATGCCTAGTAAAGTAGAGAATGTCAGTTATGTCTGTGGGATAGAGGTATACTTATCTGAAAATAAGAAAGTTCAGTTCAGTTCAGTTCAATTGCTCAGTCGTGTCCAACTCTTTGAGACCCCATGAATCACAGCACGCCAAGCCTCCCTGTCCATCACCAACTCCCGGAGTTCACTCAGACTCGTGTCCATCGAGTCAGTAATGCCATCCAGCCATCTCATCCTCTGTCGTCCCCTTCTCCTCCTGCNTGACCACTGGAAAAACCATAGCCTTGACTAGACAGACTTTAGTCGGCAAAGTAATGTCTCTGCTTTTGAATATGCTATCTAGCTTGGTCATAACTTTTCTTCCAAGGAGTAAGCGTCTTTTAATTTCATGGCTGCAATCAACATCTGCAGTGATTTTGGAGCCCCCAAAAATAAAGTCTGACACTGTTTTCACTGTTTCTCCATCACCTTATTGCCAAGAAATCAGCTTCATGATGATATCTTTGCTAGATTAAAGGTTATGATTTGGCCAGAGGAAGTACTACATAAACCATATATAGAAAATTATTTGCTATTCTTTTGAACTATTTGCTATTATTTTGTAATTTGATTGATTGATTCCTCAGAATTTTCCATTTTTAAATCAGATGGGGCTACTCATCTCACACACTAGTAAAGCAATGCTCAAAATTCTCCAAGCCAGGCTTCAGCAATACGTGAACAGTAAACTTCCAGATGTTCAAGCTGGTTTTAGAAAAGGCAGAGGAACTAGAGATCAAATTGCCAACATCTGCTGGATCATGGAAAAAGCAAGAGAGTTCCAGAAAAACATCTATTTCTGCTTTATTGACTATGCCAAAGCAAAGGTCCATCTAGTCAAGGCTATGGTTTTTCCAGTGGTCATGTATGGATGTGAGAGTTGGACTGTGAAGAAAGCTGAGCGCTGAAGAATTGATGCTTTTGAACTGTGGTGTTGGAGAAGGCTCTTGAGAGTCCCTTGGACTGCAAGGAGATCCAACCAGTCCATTCTAAAGGAGATCAGTCCTGGGTGTTCTTTGGAAGAACTAATGCTAAAGCTGAAACTCCAATACTTTTGTCACCTCATGTGAAGAGTTGACTCATTGGAAAGACCTTGATGCTGGGAGAGATTAGGGGCAGGAGGAGAAGGGGATAACAGAGGATGAGATGGCTGGATGGCATCACTGACTTGATGTACACGAGTTTGAGTAAACTCCGGGAGTTGGTGATGGACAGGGAGGCCTGGCATGCTGCGATTCATGGAGTTGCAGAGTCGGACACGACTGAGCGAATGAACTGAACTGAACTGATAACCTGTAGAATTTGTCAAGCTTGTCAAGACCACACACCAAATATAAGGACAATGTTACTATTTATTCTTTCCAATTTTTCTTTAGCCCTGTCAAAAATAGATATAAAGTCAGCCCCCATATTAAATTTTTGTCCATAATCAGTGAATGACTATTATATGTCAATTAGGCTCCATCTTCACATGCATGCTCTCTCTTTAGTCGTTTGACTCTTCTTGATCCTGTGGACTATAGCCTACCAGACTCCTCCCTCCATGGGATTCTCCAGGCAAGAATACTGGAGTGGGTTTCTATGCCCTTCTCCAGAGGATCTCCCTGACTCAGCGATTGAACCCATGTCTCCTGTGTCTCCTTCATTGCAGGTGGATTCTTTACCCACTGAGCCACCTGAGAAGCCCCTATCAGCACATATATCATCTAATTTTCACATCAACCTATTAACTAAGAAGTTAAATCCCTATTTTTCCATTGTAGAAAATCAGGTATAAAAAGGTTAACAAAACAAGGTGTAAATTATGTATTTAATAAGCTACCATTTAAGAAAGGGAAGAATGTAAGTATATGTCTGTATATAAAGAGAGCATTCCATTTTTTTTAAAGTGAAAAATCAAAGCCAAACCAGAAATTGTTCCTACTAGAGAGAAAATAGTTATCTATTACAGGAGAATTGAGTGGCTAGGCTTAAAAAGAAGTTAGATTTCTCTGTGTCTAATTGATTTGTAGATTCAACTCTGGAACCATATAAATATTTGTCATATTTTAAAATAAAAGTAAGTATTACAAGCAATCTATACAACGAAAGCGTGATGAATTAAATAAGACTATATGCCTATCTCTCAAGTTGTTGGCATCACCACACAGAGAAGTTATTTCAAATAATTTCAAGATAAGACAATTTGAGTGTACATCTTGAGAATAAAATTATATAAAAATCTTAAGCAGTTTTCAGTTATTTATGTGGGAGTGGTAGTATTGTTATTCTGAGACTGTTGTATGTGGAAGAAGGAATAAAATGAATGAATAATTATGTTAGTTTGCTTGTTTCTTAGTTTCTCAACCTGTAAGAAAGGATATTCAGGGTTGATGAGATTAACTGAAAATCTCTAGTCCTGGATTTGAAATTGAATTACCAGTATGGGCTAAGGTTTAAAAAAAACAAAAAACAAACAAACAAAAAAAAAAAAAAAAAAGGAAAAGTTGCATATTAGCTCTGTGCATAGAATATCAATGAGACCAAGTCACTTTTGGCTTCTAGTAAGTCCATGTAGTAATGCAAGCTACTATTCTCTGTTTTGAGTCTGCTGCTGCTAAGTCAGTTCAGCCGTGTTCGACTCTGTGCGACCTCATAGACGGCAGCCCACCAGGCTCCCCTGTCCCTGGGATTCTCCAGGCGAGAACACTGGAGTAGGTTGCCATTTCCTTCTCCAATGCATGAAAGTGAAAAGTGAAAGTGAAGTCGCTCAGTCGTCTCCGACTCTTAGCGACCCCACAGACTGCAGCCTACCAGGCTCCTCCATCCATGGGATTTTCCAGGCAAGAGTACTGGAGTGGGTTGCCATTGCCTTCTCCAGCTATTTACTAAAATATATTACTGAGAAGAGCAAAGACTCAAGCATAACTGGCTTCTACAAAAACACTGTTTATGTTTAAACTCCTTGAGCGAGAGTCCTCTAACACACAGTGAATTAATAACACCAGATAGAAACAACAATGGAAATGCAAAGAATGTATTCTCTATTTCCTCTCTCAGTTAGCTGGAGGTTCAGTGAGATTTATCAGGAAATGTCATTTTAGCTAATAACTTCCATATTTATCTACATCTAATATTTTGCAAATGCTATCAGCAAAATGCATGTGTGTGCATGTGTTAGTTAGTCACTCAGTCGTGCCCAACTCTTTGTGACCCCATGGACTGTAGCCTGCCAGGCTCCTCTGTTCATGGAATTCTCCAGGCAAGAATATTGGAGTGGATTGCCATTCCCTTTTCCAGGGGATCTTCCAAACCCACGGATCAAACTCAAGTCTCCCACACTGCAGGCAGATTCGTCACTGTCTGACCCACCAGAGAAATGCCATCATCAAAATAACCAACATATTAAATATTTTCACCTTCACCTTTAATTCTTCCTCCCACTGTCTAATGAACATGGCCATTCAAAGTTTAATTCCAAATTGATATCTGCCTGAGAGAAAAGAGTAAAGTTAGGTAATAGCTTGCCTGCCAAGGCAATCCCAACTGGTTTAGCTCCACCCCTATCAGAACAGACAATGAGCATCTAATGAGGGTAATGTCCTAATATCATGTTTCCTGTTCCTATTATTATTTTGCCCGGGCCTCATTCTTATCTCTGAAATCCTAATCTGAACTTTGCCCATATCCATGGAATTCAGTATGGTGTGTGATGCCCCTGATAACGTGAATCTCAGTGAGTTTTTCTGAACTTTTTCTGAATCTTTTTTGAATGGCCAGTTTTTACTTTCTTGTAGATATGTGTTTATTTATACCTGCAGTCATTTTGTTCTTTCATTCAAATTTATTTATCAAATGAATTTTATCATTCAAATTTATTTATTTTTAAAATATAAATTTATTTATTTTAATTCGAGGCTAGTTACTTTACAATATTGTATTGGTTTTGCCATACATCGAATTTATTTAATATCTATATTCCTTAAGACAATTCTTAAGTATCTACATTAGAACTTTTCATGGATATATAGGTGTGTTGTTGTCAATGTATGCATGTATGTATATACATGTGAATGTGGGCACTGTGTGTAAGACTGTGTAGGGAGATGTTAGACAGAGTGATAAATCCACACTAGAAACAGGTTGACATGGATTCTGGCCCTGATGCTATTTATAACATTACAGTGAATTTATGAGCAAGTCACTGGTTTCTCAATTTTCTCACTTTTTAAATGCTTACCATATACTAGGAACTAGGTGAGATGATTAACAGAATGGCTAACATTATAGCATTGGCTTTAAAAAACTCACAGTTGACAGAGTCTAGTGGGGAAATAGGTTCTCATTGTGTGACATGCACTACGCCCTTAGATTTATAATCTAAGTTAAGTAGTATAACAACCCAATGAAATTGGTGTGCTATTACTACTCACATATTGTGGATAAAAAGACTGAAACTTAGAATGTTTAATGACTTTCCCAAAGTGACATAAATAACGTGTTGCAATTCAAGCTTTGTACTCCTTGTTACAAATTCTCTACTCTTAGACTCCCTCATGTTTCCCTCCTACATGAGGGAGGGATTTTTCCAGCATAGCTTATGAAGATGCTATTGAATTTGTATGGGGCAAGGAGAAAAACAGTCAGATTTGTGTTTAAAATTTTTTTCTGTATGATTCTGGAGGATGACGTCTTAACTTCCATACGGAAATGTGTAAAACCAAATAATATATTAGATTTTGAATGGATTATATTTGGCTAATATATTGATATATTATTATTAGCTATCTTCCTGCATAGTGAATCTTTTCAACATATTCTGAAAAATAAATGAGATAGGCACTCAATGATTCTAACTGAAATTTCATAATTTTCAAGTTGATTCACATCCTTGTATGATTTTTTTGTTGTTGTTGCCAATAGCATGATTGGATGATTTTTTTGCATTGATAAAGGCCTCTTATTTGTTATCCAAATGGGACACAGTTAGGTTTATGAAGGAAAAGAAGACTGTTGTGTGTGCCAAATGGCTTAGACACAGCAAGCAGAGACTTAACCACTCAGCACGGTCTCCATATAACAACTGTGCCTGCTGGATGTGTGTGTGTCCTGCACTTTAAAGGAGCCAAATTTGAACAAGGGCCCTTGAGATTCATAATCAGTAACTCCTTCAGTCTTTACAAAGATGCGCACCATTCGGTTTAAAAGCATAGTAGTTGCGCAGTTGTAACAGAACAGGATTTTTCTTTTCCCCAAAAGATGATGAATCAAAGAAGTGTGTATTAATTATTATTGGCAAATGTGTAAGGCCTCTATTAAGATTTAAAAGGAACATCGGATATACATTACTGCTGTCATTTACAAATCAATCACTTGCAGTACACATGAAAATATTTTCTCCAAATTATAGATTTTAACACGGAGGCTTGCATACAAAATTTTACTCTTTACACTTCTGGTTTCTCTGAGGAAATCTGGTTTCTCTGAGGATAGGAGTAACACTTTGATTTCTCCTGTGATACAAATTTTTAATTCCAGTGCTTAATGGTTATTTCTTTTTCAGTGTCTCTTCAACACACTCAAGTTCTCATGTTTTCATGACTTGAATTTAACTTGTAAACTTCTCATTACAAAAAACCAAACATGTTTCCCTTTTTTCATATTCTTCCTTTGTAACATAAAATGCATCCAGCTACCCAAAACCAGAAAACTCAAATTACTTCTGACTGGCAAATATATGTATCTTACCTAAACTGATATATAAATTGGAAAACAGAATTAATGTATATACCTCCACACAGTTTCCAGGTTGAACTCTGGATAACATACATGGGGGACTGATCACAACTGCAGGGCAATTAATTTAAAAAAAAAAGAAGAAGCAATATTTGAAATATTACCACAGAGTTGAGTTGGACATTGTGGCCTGAAGCTAAACATATCAGGTGCCTGCAGAAATATCAACATTATCCCCTGAACTTAAATCAGATAGATTCTTATATTATTCAGAATGTCTAGGATATGATTCAAAATTACTTAGCTTACAGAATATCATGAAAATCTTAACCTAAAGATAACCAATAGATGCCATAGACAATAATATATGTATATTGAAATTATCTAACAAAGACTTTAAAGCAGCTAATTTTAAAACTCCGAGTGAGCAGCCATGAACATTCTTGAAACAGATTCAAAATAAAATATATAACTACAAAAATATATAAGATATAAAGAAGAACCAAAAGGAAAGTTACTAACTAAAAAAATATAATAACCAAAATTTTAAAAAAAAAAACTCATTAGAAGGATTCAGTAGCAAAATGAGGCTGATAGCCTGTGAATCAGAAGATAGATTAATAAAAATGATCCAATCTGAACAAGAGAGAAAAATAATGATCTTTAAAAATAAACAGAGTTTCAAGGAACTATTGAGCAATGATATAAATAATAGGACTAAAATTTGTGTCATCAGGGAGCTAGAAGGACAGAAAAAATGTATATGATGCTAAAAATCTTTTGAAGAATAATAGCTGAAAACTTCCCAAATTTGGCAAAAGCCTATACATTCTTTCACCTGAGAGAGCCCTAAACAGGATAAATCCAAAGAAATCGATGCCTGGACACATCCTTATCAAAATATTGAAGATATGAAATGAATAAAAAATCTTCAAAGCCTCCAGAAAAATGACAGTATCAACAGGGGAACAAGATTTAGATAATAGCAGATTTCTCAGGGAGACTAAAAGGAGTAGTATGAAGTTTTTAAAGTATTAGAAAAGGACTACTATGCCTTAATTTTATATCCAGTGAAATATCCTTCAGGAATGAAGGTTAAATAATATTCTCAGATGAAAAATTAAGAAAATTTGTTATTATTACAGCTGTTCAAAAACAACACCTAAAGTTAAACCTTTAGACAGATACCAAAAACACACATGGAAAATCAGGAATAAAGAGCAACAGAATAAAAAATAAATAACTGGATATATTTAATAAACTATTTTCCTTTTGAGTTCTTTAAATTCGTTTGATAATTGAAAGCAAAATGTATAGCATTATCTGACGGGGGATCCCACATATGTAAGTATAACATATAAGACAAGTACACCATTAGGTGAAAGAGGACAAGGGGATTTATTTGGTGCTAAGCATCTATGCACCAATGGAAGTGGTATAATATGGATTCTAATTAGATTGTAAAAATTTAGCATGCATTTTAAATTCCTGGAGAAATGATAAAAAGGGAGACAAAAAGAATGAGGGACATGAGGCAGAAGGCATTATTTCTATCTGTAAGACTTAAAGTAAAATAAATATGGCAAAATATTAACATGTATTATATACTTTGGAAATGGGTGCACTTTGGAAATGGGTACATGGGTGTTTATCACCCCCTGTAGATTTTTTAATGCTTAAAATATCTTATAACACATATGAATTTAAAAATAAAAACATAGAGGAGTTATTATATTCCAGTGTGAAATCAAGATGATATTGTCACTGAACTTAAAATATTAAAGAATCTAGTTCTAGAAATAGCATATGAGTTGTTGGCTAGCAATTGTAAAATTTTGCCTAATAAATGTTCATTTATTCTGAAATAAAAAGCATTAACATTTTTCTAGAATGTGAATAAACCAGAAAAGTATAAAAAAGAAATAAATCAACTATCAACTCTAGTCTTACCATCTAAAAAAGTGTAACTCTCATTTTATACTTTAGCAAACTTTCTTCCAGCATTTTCTCAATATTTGTTTATATAATTGATATCACTGTAATAAATATTTTTGTGTTTGTGGTTTTAGCTCAACTTTTAAGTCAGTCCTTATCCTTTCCTCCATGATTTATTTGTAATCAAGAAATAAAAATGGATCAGATGTTATAAAAAATAGGAATCATGGATTAATTTTGGTGACATTTTAATTTCCCAATGTATAATCTGTATAAAGGACGTTCTTTCAAAGTCACAGAATCTTTAATAACATATGAATCATTTGAAATCTTACCTAGACAATGTTTCATACCCTGTGCTGTTGGCTGTCATATTAATCCACAACTTCTTCACATCAAAGTTTGGGGCATTTAAATGACAGCCCATTAACTTTCAAAAGTGTTTGGTGTACTTTCTGCCTTGGAGATACTCTTTTAAATGTGAAGTTTGAATATTTACTAGAAACCTACTGTTTGCCAAACAAAAAAGTTTGACCTTTAAAATTCAGCAAAATAAATCACACAGAGTATTATAGGAAGCATTTTTCTATTAACAAAAGTATATAAGAAGTTGTACAGCTCCTCCAAGTTCTTTCCTTCAGGCCTATATACCATTAGATGGTTGCAATATTTAAAAATAAGGTTGTCATTGCCACTCAAAACAAAAATGAAGAAGGGGTAAACTCTTGGAGACAGAGTTTAAATGGGCCCTATATCATGAATGAGATGTGCTCCTTTTTAGAAATACATCACAAAGGAACAATTCTTAAAGAAGTTAAAGCAGCAGCAACTGCAGTAGAAGGAAAAGTTAACATGGTGGATAACTGCATATCTTCTGAAGGCAGAATGTTTAGGACAGAACAAGGGTTGAGTAATTAAATAGCTGTATCTTTGTATGCGTTAGTTAAACTCTCTGAGTCTTTATTTCCTTTTTGGTAAAGTGGAGATACATCTTAGATTGTGTTCAGAATTAAATAAGTTAATATATGTAAATATATATAATTTACATAAATTTTTAGGACAGAGTCTGACTAGGGTAAGCATTACATAATGTTTGGTGGTGGTGGTAATATCAGTAGTTGTAATACACAGAATCTGGACATTAGAATCAGATACACGCAGATACAAATACTTGTTCTTCAGTTTACTATTGTGAGTTCAGAGCATTATGTAACCACTCTGAACCTGTTTTCCAAATTTTTTTTTTACATATACATGTATCTATTCTTTTTCAAATTCATTTCCCATTTATATTGTTACATAATATTAAGGAGAGTTCCCTGTGCAATACAGTAGGTCCTTGGTTATCCATTTTAATATAGCAGTGATTATGAATCCCCAGGGCTTCCCTTGTGGCTCAGCTGGTGAAGAATCCACTTGCAATGCGGGAGACCTGGGTTTGATCTCTGGATTGGGAAGATCCCCTGGAGAAGGGAAAGGCTACCCACTCCAGTATTCTGACCTGGAGAATTCCATGGATTGTACAGCGCATGGCGTCACAAAGATCAGACATGACTGAGTTACTTTCACTCACATGAATCCCAAACTATCCCTCCCCCTTAGTAACCATAAATTTGTTCTCTATGAGTCTGTGAGTCTGTTTCTGTTTTGTAAATAAGTTCATTTGCATCATTTTCTTTTAGATTTCGCAGATATCATATCTCTTTCTCTGTGTGACTTATTTCAGTCAGTATGGCAATCTCTAGGTCCATCCATGTTGCTGCAAATGTTATTATTTCATTCATTTTTTAATGGTGGAGTAATAATCCGTTGTATTCATGAACTACATCTTCTTTATCCATTCCTCTGTTGATGAACATTTAGGTTGTTTTCATGTCCCAGGTATTGTACATAGTGCTCCAATGAACACTGACATGCATGTATCCTTTCAGACCATGTTCCCTTCTCTCTACACCCTGTCCAGCATTTCTTATTTGTGAATTTTTTGATGATAGTCATTCTGATAGGTGTGAGGTGGTATCTCACTGTAGTTTTGACTTGTATTTCTCTAATAATTAGTGATGCTGAACATCTTTTCATGTGTTTCTTGGTCATCTGCATGTCCTTTTTAGGAAAAAGTCTATTTAGGTCTTCTGCACATATTTTTATGGGGTTGTCTGTTTTGATGATATCAAGCTATATGCGCTATTTGAAAATTTTGGAGACAATTTGTCAGTAACATCATTTGCAAATATTTTTTCCCATTCTGTGCATTGTCTTTTCATTTAGTTTATTGTTTCTTTGCCTAACTTCACAATGGCTAACATCATGCCTATTGATACTTTGCAACTATTAAATGAGAATATACATGAAAATTCTTGACACATAGAAAACTGTAACCACTATTATTATACTTAGCATAAACATCCAATTATTATTATTATTTTTAACCAGCAAGAAGTTGATGCCAAACTAAAAGACAAATGTAATTTTCTTATAAAAGATTAAAGACTAAAGAGAAAAATTAGGACTTCTCTGGCATTCCACTGGTAGGAATCAACCTGACAATGAAGAGGACACGGGTTCAATCCCTGATCAGGGAAGATTCCACATGCTGCTGCCAACTAAGCCTGTGCACCACAACTAATGAGTTCACACACCACAACTACTAAAGCTTGTGGGCCTAGAACCCATTCTCTGCAACAAAAGAAGCCATAGCAATGAGAAGCCTGCACACTGAAATGAAGAATAGCCCTTCTCATAACAACTAGAGAAAGTCTGCGAAGCAGTGAAGACCCAGTGCAGCCAAAAATAAATAAATATTTTTAAAAAGAGAGAAAAATCAGTAAGCTGCACAAAAATCACAAACTAATTTAATGTACATCCCTTTAAGAATAAAACTGTGTTAATAGCATATTTTCTTCTGGAATATTGAGAACACTGTAAAATTAAGTTTCTCTATAGAACTTGCAGAATAAATTTACATTATATGCCATCCCATAGAAATTTAAAATGTATCTAATTCTATGCAGAGAGCAAAAACTGATGGACTAGAACTTCTATTTAAAGTGGTGTGCAGAGGATTTATGTTACTGAGAGCATTCAACCTTAGCAGCTGATTTTATCTCTAATTCACAGAAAATTTTATTAGCACAATGGCACAATAAAAAGAGAGTTGTAAGCAGTAACCCTGAGTTTTAGTGTTGAGTTTTTTAAAAACTGACCTGAACTTGAGCAGTGATATAACTCTTTTTACCTCCAGTCTCCTACAGTAATTGTACTGACTTTATAAGACAATGGAGAAGTTATAGCTTAATAACATAAGAAAATTCTTTGGACATAGTTATTTTTCAAAACATATGCATTTATATATGTATACATCCATTCATTTTACTCATTCCACATTTTAAAGTTTTGCATTGTTCTGTAGTGAACTTAGAATATCCTATAGAAATTAAAGCTACAAATAAGATATCAAGTTTGTAGAAATACAAACAGGTCTTAAGAACTTACGTAAATCATACAGCTGAAACAAATATTTTGCTCTCAATTTCTTGAAAGTCAAAATGATAGAGAAGGAAGGGAAGTGTTTTTAGCTACATGCGTCTAATTAGTCATTCAAAGAAGTATGTCATTTTCCTTTCCTGCAGTGAGCTATGAAATTAAAAAAATTTTTTTTTTTACAGAAGTCATCAAAAAGGGCACAATTACCTGACAAGGTACAGCAAGAAGGCATCTTACAGTAACTCTAAGAAATCCAACATCTCACTAAAGTGCAAATTATTGAAGGAAGTTTAGCAGGGTTCTAAAGACTACATGGTCCAACCTTTCCCTTTTAGTTTGTATGGCTTGCTCCAATAATGAATCATAGATTATCTAGAGGGATACATGATCTACCTGTTCTTAAAATAATCCCCACAATTACTTTTCTGATGAGGTGTTCAGTAAGAATTGGGCCACAGACACTTTGTTACCTGGAATTGGCATTAATACCAAGAGTACAGAAAGTCTGCTAAATGTATCTCAAAATAAGTATCTTAAAATCAAGAAGCAATTTTTTTTAACTACAAACAAAATAAAGATCAGAATTATCCAGGCCTTGAAAGCATCTTTTTTCTTTTTCTTTTTTTTTTTGGAAAACTAAAGTATACATAATACAGTTGGTTGTTGGGAGACTAATTTAGTATATAAATATATACATCTATCTGTCTATCTAACTACTTACCTATCTTCATCCCATACTACCAACAAATCACTCGATGCACAGATTAATTCTGGCCATAATACTGAAAAAAATGAAGATGTCTGGTGCTTTAGAAAAACGAAGAAGAAGAAAAAAAAAACAAAAAACACTGGAAAAAAAAAAAAGGAAAGCCAGGTTTGAGTTATTCATTTTCCATAAGTATTTGAGTGACATTGGATAAGTAACTTATTTAAACCTTAGTTTCTTCAACAAAAATTAAGACTTTGGAATGTTTTATACCACAAACTGCAGCCTGCCAGACTCCTCTGTCCATGGGATCTCCCAGGCAAAAATACGAAGTGGGTTGCCGTTTCCTTCTCCCAGGGATCAAACCTGCATCTCCTGCTTGGCAGGTATATTCTTTACCACTGAGCCACCTACGAAGCATAATTTTGGATAAGTAATTTATTTAAACTTTAAATTTTTCATCCAAAAATTAAGCTATTGGGAAGTATTACACCTAAGATTTTGTAGGTCCAATATTCAATGAGTTAGTAATCCCATGAACACTAAATATATATACAAATTCCTAAATTTGGTTGAAATGATGGGGGAAGAAATTAGGTGATTATATATTTAGGAAATGGTATAATTTGAAGACAATCTTTAAGAGATTTCCCTAAGATCTTAGTGAAGAAGCCAGTTTGAACTTTTTTTTCAAAAAGAATATTGTATGAATGCAGTCTTGTGATTATGAGTAAAGGAACAAAAATTATAATCAAGAATTATGATATTCCTAATTTATATTTATAGTCAGTTTAGGACAGCTGTTTCAATTGTTTTGATCATAGTATTTGATGAAGCCAAGGTTGCAGGTTCAACCTAAATGGAATCAAGGGGGGCGGTCCTATGATGGCAGAGGAATAGCATGGGGAGACCACTTAATTTATCAAAAGATCATCTGAACACTGAGCAAATGCCACAAAACAATCTCTGAACACTAGCAGAGGACACCAGGCACCCAGAAAGGCAGCCCATTGTATTTGAAAGGAGGTAAGACAAAATATAAAAGATAAAAAGGGAGACAAAAGAGTTAGGGGTGGAGTCATAGAAGAGGAGAAGTTTCCAAACACCAGGAAACCCTCTCACCAGCAGATCTGTGGGATTTTTGAAATCTCAGAGGGCAACATAACCAGGAGAAAAAATAAATAAATAAATGAATAAACCCCACAGATTACCTGCCTAATGGCAACTCCCAGCAAAGTAGCCCAGACGCTCCCATCTGCAAGCCACCTGCATGTGGGGGCTGAACAGGGATGGGCGGGCTACATTGCTTAGGATAAGGACTGGGCCTGAATGCCCTGAGGGCAATCTGAGGGAGCTAGGGTGGGCTACATTGCTTAGGATAAGGACTGGGCCTGAATGCCCTGAGGGCAATCTGAGGGAGCTACCGTGAGATAGCAACCCAAACTGTGGGATAGCCAGAGAGAGAGGAAAAAAAGAAAAAAAGGGGGGGTGGCGGGAGGAGCAAGAGAGAAAACTTTCCAGCAGAAAAATCTCTAACCTAAGGCGCTGCTAAGCTGCTCACAGAACAAAGGACTTAGTAAACACCAGAGGAGAGCTAGCCAGCTGTGGACTGGCCCATCCCCCGCCAGAGGCAGAGGCAGGCGGGCAACAGCCAGAGCCAGAAAGGGGCAATCTCGGCCCCAGAGATGGCATCCTCTACCAAACTGTGAGTAGGCTCCCAGTTGCTAACAAAGTCTTCCTGGGGACCTCAACAGTTGACATCCACCGGGAGGGTCACAGCCAGGGATCAGCTCCCCAGAGGTGACACATGGCACATCTGAGACAGCACCCCCATTGTGTACCCAGGAAACCAAGGGGCTGGGATGGGGGAGGTGATAAGACGCACCGCTCCACCTGGGGAGAGTGTGCTTGCCAAGCACCTGGTCACCTGAGCTGCTCAGACCTGGGAAGGGCACAAAATGCAGGGCCGACTGAGTTTGCACCTTTGTAAAGTACCCAAGAACCTGAACCTGAGTGGCTTAGACCTGGGAAGCACCAAAACCCAGGCCCTGCTTTAGACAGTTCCCCTGCAGAGCAAGCTGGAGCCTAAGCAGTGTAGACTGGGAAAGCACACATGCCATGAGCAGGGGCAAACCCAGTGTAGCCCAGACCATTGTGAGCATTCCCCACACATGCCAATGATATTTGTTTGCAGTGTTCCTCCCTCCCCACAGCACAACTGAACAGGTGAGCCAAAATAAGTGACCACCTTTGCCCCCTTGTGTCAGGGTGGAAATTGACACTGAAGAGACTTGCAAACAGAAGAAACCAAAATAATCATAGGGAACAGCTTTGGGAGTGACAGGTGCAACAGATTAAAACCCTGTAGTTAGCACCAACTACATTGGAAGGGGCCCATAGACCTTGAGAAGTATAAGCTGGAACAAGGAACTATCTGAAACTGAACTGACCCCACACTGCCTGCAACAGCTCCAGAGAAATTCCTAGATATGTTTTAACTATTACCATTTTTAAATTTAAAAAAAATTTTTAAGTCCTTTATTACTCCTTCAATTTTCATTTTTATAACCTACTATTACCTTGCAAAAAAGACCCTATTTTTAAAGCAAATTGCATATATATTATAATTTTTGTTATTTTGTTTTGTTTTTTTAATATTGTATTTTTGAGAGTCTAACCTCTACTCCAGTACTTTGGCCACCTCATGTGAAGAGTTGACTCATTGGAAAAGACTTTGATGCTGGGAGGGATTGAGGGCAGGAGGAGAAGGGGATGATAGAGGATGAGATGGCTGGATGGCATCACTGACTCAATGGACATGAGTTTGAGTGAACTCCAGGAGTTGGTGATGGACAGGGAGGCCTGGCGTGCTGCAATTCATGGGGTCGCAAAGAGTCAGACACGACTGAGCAACTGAACTGACTGAACTGAACCTCTACTCTAGATTTCTAATCTTTGTTTGTTTTTGGTATTTGTTATCAATTTTGTCAGAGAAGGCAATAGCACCCCTCTCCAGTACTCTTGCCTGGACACGGCTGAACAACTTCACTTTCACTTTTATGCATTGGAGAAGGAAAGGGCAACCCACTCCAGTGTTCTTGCCTGGAGAATCCCAGGGATGGGGGAGCCTGGTGGGCTGCCATCTATGGGGTTGCACAGAGTCGGACATGACTGAACGACTTAGCAGTAGCAGCAGCTGTAGGATGACTGGGATGGAGAAGGCAATGGCACCCTACTCCTGTACTCTTGCCTGGAAAACCTCATGGACGGAGGAGCCTGGAAGGCTACAGTCCATGGGGTTGCTGAGGGTCAGACACGACTGAGCGACTTCACTTTCACTTTATCAATTTTGTACCTTTAAGAATCCAATCTTCAGTATCCATTTTTACTTAGGAGTGTGATTACTGGCTTGATTGCCCTCTCCCCCTTTTGACTCTCCTTTTTCTCCCCTAGGTCACCTCAATCTTCTCCCTCCCCCTTCTCTTCTCTACCCAACTCTGAATCTTTTGGGTATTCTGGGCTGTGGAGAACACTTAGAGAACTGATTACTGGCTAGATCTGTGTCTCTCCTTTTGACTCCCCCTCTTATCCGCCCTGGTTACCAGGGAACATTAATCGATAAGAGCTCATCCAAAAGCCTCCACATCTACACTGAAACCCAGCTCCACCCAAGAGCCAACAAATTCCAGAGCAAGACATACCATGCAAATTCTCCAGCGACGCAGGAACATAGCCCTGAGCTTTAATATATAGGCTGCGCAAAGTCACACTAAACCCACAGAAACCTTAAAACTCTCTAGTGGACACTTCATTGCACTCCAGAGAGAAGAAATCCAGCTCCACTCACCAGAACACCATCGCAAGCTTCCCTAACCAGGAAACCTAGACAAGCCACTTGTTCAACACCACCCACAGGGAGGAACCTCCACAATAAGGAGGAGCCACAAACTTCCAGAATACAGAAAGGCCACCCCAAACACAGCAATCTAAACAAGATAAAAAGGCAGAGAAATACTCAGCAGGTAAAGGAACATGATAAATGCCCACCAAACCAAACAAAAGAGGAGGAGATAGGGAGTCTACCTGAAAAAAGATTCAGAATAATGATGGTAAAAATGATCCAAAATCTTGAAAACAAAATGGAGTTACAGATAAATAGCCTGGTGACAAGGATTGAGAAGATGAAAGAAATATTTAGCAAGGACCTAGAAGAAATAAAAAAGTGTCAATATGTAATGAATAATGCAATACCTAAGATCAAAAGCACTCTGGAGGGAACCAACAGTAGAATAACTGAGGCAGAAGATAGGATAAGTGAGGTGGAAGATAGAATGATGGAAATAAATGAAGAAGAGAGGAAAAAAGAAAAAAGAATTAAAAGAAATTAGGACAAACCCAGAGACCTCAGGGACAAAGTCAAATGCCCCAACATTCAAATCATAAGAATCCCAGGAGAAGAAAATAAAAAGAAATGCCATGAGGAAAACTTAAGGAGATAACAGTTGAAAACTTTCCTAAAATGGGGAAGGAAATAGCCACCCAAGCCCAAGAAACCCAAACAAAAAGAACAAATATTAAAAGCAGCAAGGGAAAAGCAACAAATAACACACAAAGGAATTCCCATAAGGATAACTGCTGATTTTTCAATAGAAACTCTTCAGGTAACAAGGGAATGGCAGGACATACTTAAAGTGATGAAAGAGAAAAACCTACAACCCAGATTACTGTACCCAGCAAGGATCTCATTCAAATACGAAGGAAATCAAATGCTTTACAGACAAGCAAAAACTGAGAGAATTCAGCACCACCAAACCAGCTCTCCAACAAAAGCTAAAGGATCTTCTCTACTGCATGTACACTCGTGGTGAATTCATGTCAATGTTTGGCAAAACCAATACAGTAATGTAAAGTAAACTAAAGTTAAAATAAAAATTAAAAAAGAAATAAAAAAAGGATCTTCTCTAGGCAGGAAACACAGAAAAGGTGTATAAACTGAAACCCAAAACAACAAAGTAAATGGCAATGGGACCATACTTATCAATAATTACCTTAAATGTAAATGGGTTGAATGCCCCAATGAAAAGACAAGACTGGCTGAATGGATACAAAAACAAGACCCCTATATATGCTGTCTACAAGAGACCCACCTCAAAACAAGGGACACATACAGACTGAAAGTGAAGGGCTGGAAAAAATATTCCATGCAAATAGAGACCAAAAGAAAGCAGGAGTAGCAATACTCATATCAGATAAAATAGACTTTGAAATAAAGGCTGTGAGAAGAGACAAAGAAAGGCATACATAATAATCAAAGGATCAATCCTAGAAGAAGATATAACAATTTTATATATATATATATATATATATGCACCCAACATAGAAGCACCACAATATGTAAGGCAAATGCTAACAAATATGAAAGGGGAAATTAACAGTAACACAATAATAGTTGGAGACTTTAATACCCCACTCATACCTATGGATAGATCAACTAAATAGAAAATTAGCAAGGAAACACAAAATTTAAATGATACAATGGACTAGTTAGATCTAATTGGTATCTATAGGACATTTCACCCCGAAACAATGAATTTCACCTTTTTCTCAAGTGCATACAAAACCTTCTCCAGGACATATCACATCCTGGGACATAAATCTAGCCTTGGTAAATTCAAAAAAATTGAAATCATTTCAACCATCTTTTCTGATCACAATGCAGTAACACTTAAAGCTCAACATTCAGAAAACAAAGATCATGGCATCCGGTCCCATCACTTCATGGGAAATAGATGAGGAGACAGTGGAAACAGTGTCAGACTTTATGTTTTGGGGCTCCACAATCACTGCAGATGGTGACTGCAGCCATGAAATTAAAAGATGCTTACTCCTTGGGAGAAAAGTTATGACCAACCTAGACAGCATATTCAAAAGCAGAGACATTACTTTGCCAAGGTCCGTCTAGTCAAGGCTATGGTTTTTCCAGTAGTCATGTATGAATGTGAGAGTTGGACTGTGAGGCTGAGCACCGAAGAATTGATGCGTTTGAACTGTGGTGTTGGAGAAGACTCGAGAGTCCCTTGGATTGCAAAGAGATCCAACCAGTCCATTCTGAAGGAGATCAGCCCTGGGATTTCTTTGGAATGATGCTAAAACTGAAGCTCCAGTACTTTGACCACCTCATGCAAAGAGTTGACTCATTGGTAAAGAGTCTGATGCTGGGAGGGATTGGGGGCAGGAGGAGAAGGGGACGACCGAGGATGAGATGGCTGGATGGCATCACGGACTCGATGGACGTGAGTCTGAGTGAACTCTGGGAGTTCGTGATGGACAGGTAGGCCTGGCGTGCTGCGATTCATGGGGTCGCAAAGAGTCGGACACGACTGAGCAAATGAACTGAACTGAACTGAACTGACAGGAAAAGAAACTATTAAAAATACAAACAGATGGAGGCTAAACAACACACTTCTGAATAACCAACAAATCACAGAAGAAATCAAAATATGCATAGAAACGAATGAAAATGAAAACATAATGACCCAAAACCTATGGGTCAGTAAAAGCAGTGCTAGGAGAAGGTTCATAGCAATACAAGCTTACTTCAAGAGCAAGACAAAAGTCAAATGAATAACCTAACTCTATACCTAAAGCAACTAGAAAAGAAAGAAATGAAGAACCCCAGGGTTAGTAGAAGGAAAGAAATCATAAAAATTAAGGCAGAAATAAATGTAAAGGAAACAAAAGAGACCGTAGCAAAAATCAACAAAGCAAAAAGCTGGTTCTTTCAGAAGATAAATAAAACAGACAAACCATTAGCCAGACTCATCAAGAAACAAAGCGAGAAGAATCAAAGCAACAAAATTAGAAATAAAAATGGAGAAATCACAACAGACAACACAGTAATACAAAGGATCATAAGAGACTACTATCAGCACCTATATGCAAATAAAATGGACAACTTGGAAGAAATGGACAAATTCTTAGAAAAGTTTAACTTTAAAAACCTTAACCAGGAAGAAATAGAAAATCTTAACAGACCCATCACAAGCACGGAAATCGAAACTGTAATCAGAAATCTTCCAGCAAACAAAAGCCCAGGTCCAGACAGCTTCACAGCTGAATTCTACCAAAAATTTAGAGAAGAGCTAACACCTATCCTACTCAAACTCTTCCAGAAAATTGCAGAGGAAGGTAAACTTCCAAACTCATTCTATGAGGCCACCATCATGCTAATACCAAAACCAGACCAAGATGCCACAAAGAAAGAGAACCACAGGCCAATAACACTGATGAACATAGATACAAAAATCCTTAAAAAAATTCTAGCAAACAGAATCCAACACCATATTTAAAAGATCATACATCATGACCAAGTGGGCTTTATCCCAGGGATGCAAGGATTCTTTAATAACCACAAATCAATCAATGCGATACACCACATTAACAAATTGAAAGATAAAAACCATATGATTATCTCAGTAGATGCAGAGAAAGCCTTTGACAAAATTCAATATCCATTTATGATAAAAAAAAAAAAACCCTCCAGAAAGCAGGCATAGAAGGAACATACCTCAACATAATAAAAAGCCATATGTGACAGACCCACAGCAAACATTATCTTTATCTTTAATGGTGAAAAATTGAAAGCGTTTCCCCTAAAGTCAAGGGTGAATAAGACAAGGGTGCCCACTCTCATCACTACTATTCAACATAGCTTTGGAAGTTTTCACCATAGCAATCAGAGCAGGAAAAGAAATAAAAGGAATCCAGATTGGAAAAGAAGTAAAACTCTCACTGTTTGCAGATGACATGATCCTCTACATAGAAAACCCTAAAGACTCCACCACAAAATTATTAGAGCTAATCAATGAATATAGAAAAGTACTCCTGCCTGGAGATTCCCATGGATGGAGGAGCCTGCAAGGCTGCAGTCCATGGGGTCACTGAGGGTCAGACACAACTGAGCGACTTCACTTTCACTTTTCACTTTCATGCATTGGAGAAGGAAATGGCAACCCACTCTGGGATTCTTGCTTGGAGAATCCCAGGGACGGGGGAGCCTGGTGGGCTGCTGTCTATGGGGTTGCACAGAGTCAGACACGACTGAAGTGACTTAGCAGCAGCAGCAGCAGCAGGATATAAAATCAACACATAGAAATCTCTTGCATTCCTATACACTAACAATGAGAAAACAGAAAGAGAAATTAAGGAAACAATTTCATTCACCAAGAATAAAAGACTTGAAAAGAAAAGAATAAAATACTTAGGAATGTATCTACCTAAAGAAACTAAAGACCTATGTATAGAAAATTATAAAACACTGGTGAAAGAAATCAAAGAGGACACTAATAGATGGAGAAATATACCGTGTTCATGGATCGGAAGAATCTATATAGTGAAAATGAGTAGACTACCCAAGGCCATCTATAGATTCAATGCAATCCCTATCAAGCTACCAACGGTATTTTTTAGAGAACTAGAACAAATAATTTCACAATTTGTATGGAAATACAAAAAAACCTCGAATAGCCAAAGCAATCTTGGGAAAGAAGAATGAAACTGAAGGAATCAAACTGCCTGACTTCAGGCTCTACTATAAAGCCACAGTCATCAAGATAGTATGGTACTGGCACAAAGACATAAATATAGATCAATGGAACAAAATAGAAAGCCCAGAGATAAATCCACACACCTATGGACACCTTATCTTTGACAAAAGAGGCAAGAATATACAATGGAGAAAAGACAATCTCTTCAACAAGTGGTGCTGGGAAAACTGATCAACCACTTGTAAATGAATGAAACTAGAATACTTTCTAACACCACACACAAAAATAAACTCAAAATGGATTAAAGATCTAAATGTGAGACCAGAAACTATAAAACTCCTAGAGGAGAACATAGGCAAAACACTCTCTGACATAAATCACAGCAGGATCCTCTATGACCCACCTCCCAGAGTAATGGAAATAAAAGCAAAAATAACCAAGGGGACCTAATTAAGCTTAAAAGCTTTTGCACAAAGAAGGAAACTCTAAGCAAGGTGAAAAGACAGCCTTCAGAATGGGAGAAAATAATAGCAAATGAAGCAACTCACAAAGAATTAATCTCAAAAATATACAAGCAACTTATGCAGCTCAATTCCAGAAAAATAAATGACCCATTCAAAAATGGGCCAAAGAACTAAATAGACATTTCTCCAAAGAAGACATACAGATGGCTAACAAACACATGAAAAGATGCTCAACATCACTCATTATCAGAGAAATGCAAATCAAGACCACAATGAGGTAGCATCTCATACTGGTCAGAATGGCTGCTATGAAAAAGTCTACAAACAGTAACTGCTGGAGAGGGTGTGGAGAAAAGGGAACCCTCTTACACTGTTGCTGGGAATACAAACTACTACAGCCACTATGGAGAACAGTGTGGAGATTCCTTAAAAAACTGGAAATAGATCTCCTGTATGACCCAGCAATCCCACTGCTGGGCATACACACCAAGGAAACCAGAATTGAAAGAGACACGTGTACCCCAATGGTCATTGCAGCACTGTTTATAATAGCCAGGACATGGAAGTAAACTAGATGTCCATCGGCAGATGAATGGATAAGAAAGCTGTGGTACATATACACAATGGAATATTCCTCAGCCATTAAAAACAATGCATTTGAATCAGTTCTAATGAGGGAGGTGGATGAAACTGGAGCCTATTACATAGAGTGAAGTAAGCCAGAAAGAAAAACACCAATACAGTATAGTAACACATATATATGGAATTTAGAAGGATGGGAATGATGACCCTATATGCGAGACAGCAAAAGAAAGACAAATGTATAGAACAGTCTTTTGGACTCTGGGAGAAGGTGAGGGTTGGATGATTTAAGATAATAGCATTGAAACATGTATATTATCATATGTGAAACAGATTGCCAGTCCAGGTTCGATGCATGAGACAGGGTGCTCATGACTGGTGCACTGGGATGACCCTGAGGGATGAGATGGGGACAGAGGTGGGAGGAGGATTCAGGATGGGGAACACATGTACACCCATGGCTGATTCAGGTCAATGTATGGCAAAACCACTACAATATTGTAAAGGAATTAGCCTCCAGTTAAAATAAATAAATTAATTAAACTAAAAAAATAAATGGAATTGAGCTAGTTTCAAAAAGATTACGTTTTCTCTTTGTCTGTTGATAATCACAGATTTAAGGGCAGCCACTTTGGAAACTTCCCTGGTGGCTCAGACATTAAAGAATTTGCCTGCAATGCAGGAGATCTGGGTTCAATTCCTGGATTGGGAAGAGACTCTGGAGAAGGAAATGACAATCCACTCCAGTATTCTTGCCTGGAGAATTCCATGCACAATGGAGTCTGGAGGGCTACACTCCATGGGGTCACAAAGAATTGGATTGAGCTCCTAACACTTTCACTTTCACTATGGAAACCACACAGAGACTGGACAAGATGTGAATAAATCAATGCATGTCATTTCAAGTCAGAACAAATAGCATGTGGATATCAATGGTTCCTCATTAATGATATTACTACCTGAATATCAAGCTAGTGGAAGTGATGGAATTTATGTTGGGCTGCTTAAAACCTTAAAAGATAATGTTGTTAAAGTACTGCACTCAATATGCCAGCAAATTTGGAAAACTCGGCAGTGGCCACAGGAATGGAAATGGTCAGTTTTCATTCCAATCCCAGTGAAAAAACAATGTCAAAGAATATTCAAACTACTGTACAATTGTGCTCATTTCACATGCTAGCAAGGTTATGATCAAAATCCTTCAATATAGGATTCAACAGTATGGGAACTGATAAATTCCAGATGGAACAGCTGGATTTAGAAAAGGCAGAAGAACCAGAGATCAAATTGCCAACATCCGTTGGATCATAGAGAAAGCAAGGGAATTCCAGAAAAATATCTACTTATGCTTCATTGACTATGCTAAAGCATTTGACTGTGTGGATCACAGTAAAGTGTGGAAAATTCTTCAAGATATGTGAATACTAGACCACCTTATCTGCCTCCTGAGAAATCTGGATGCAGGTCAAGAAGCAACAGTTAGAACCAGACATGGAAAAATAGACTGGTTCCAAATTGGGAAGAGTAGGTCAAGGCTGTACACTGTCACCGTGCTTATTTAACTAATATGCAGAAGACATCATGCAAAATGGTGGGCTGATGAAGCACAAGCTGTAATCAAGATTGTGGGAAGAAATATCAATAACATCAGATATGTAGATGTTACCACCCTAATGGCAGAAAGCAGGGAGGATAAAGAGCCTCTTGATGAAAGCGAAAGAAAAGAATGAAAAAGCTGGCTTAAAACTCAACATTCAGAAGACAAAGATCATGGCATCCAGTCCCATTCAACCATGGCAGATAGATGGGGAAGCAATGGAAACAGTGAGAGAATTTATTACTTGGGCTCCAAAATCACTACAGGTGGTGACTGCAGCCATGAAATTAAAAGTCACTTGCTCCTTGGAAGGAAAGCTATGATCAACCTAGACTGTATATTAAAAAGTAGAGACATTACTTTCTCAACAAAGTTCCATCTAGTGGAAACCATGGTTTTTCCAGTGGTCATGTATGGATGTGAAAGTTGGACCATAAAGAAAGCTGAAAGCCGAAGAATTGATGCTTTTGAACTGTGGTGCTGGAGAAGACTCTAGACAGTCCCTTAGACTGCAAGGAGATCCAACCAGTCAATCCTAAAGGAAATCAGTCCTGAATATTCATTGGAAGAACTGATGCTGAAGCTGAAACTCTAATATTTTGGCCACCTGATGTGAAGAACTGACTAATTGGAAAAGACCCTGATGCTGGGAAAGATTGAAGAGAGGAGGATCAGGGGACAACAGAGGATGAGATGGTTGGATGGCCTCACCAACTTGATGGACATGGGTTTGAGCAAGCTCTGGGAGTTGGTGATATACAGGGAAACCTGGCATGCTGCAGTGCATGGGGTCGCAAAAAATTGGACACAATTGAGTGATTGAACTGAATGCAAGAGGGGAGAAGTATAGAAGCTGAATATTTTAGTGGATGTAAAAGATTCTCCTAAGATAATATATACATTTTGGATTTTCATATTCTATTTCCCAAAGTGAGACACCTGGCCAAAATCAAGGTCACTGGGTCAAGAATATTTATTTTTCCTGCAAAGAGGCACACGGAAATGGATAAATGTGTAGTTTTCTAAAGTGGTGAAAGTAAATGTTTTAGGAAAACATAGTGGGCTTTACCACAATGGAAAGGGGTGGGTGCAACTTTATATGGAGACTTAGAATAGGAGTCACTGAGAAGATAACATCTAAATGAAGCTTTGAAGAAGGAGGTAAATGTATTAGCCACATTAATATCAGGAGACACAGCCTATATGAAGATACTGAGGGCTTGGATATAGTGAGATATTTAATTTTTTATACAATTTTAAAGATTACCTTCCACTTACAATTATTACAAAATACTGGCTATATTCCCCATGTTGTGTGATACATCTTTGAACCTATATTATACCCAACAATTTGTACCTCCCACTCCCATGCTACTATATGGCCCCTCTCTCCTCTCTCCACTAGTAAAGTGAAGTGAAGTGAATTGAGAGTCACTCAGTCATGTCTGACTCTTTGTGACCTTGGAGTTCTCCAGGCCAGAATACTGGAGTGGGTAGCCTTCCCTTTCTCCAAGGGATCTTGACAACCCAGGGATTGAACCCAGGTCTCCCACATTGCAGGCAGATTCTTTACCAACTAAGCCACAAGGGAAGCTCAAGAATACCTGAGTGGGCAGACTATCCCTTCTCCAGCAGATTTCCTGACCCAGGAATCGACTGGGATCTCCTGCATTTCAGGTGGATTCTTTACCAACTGAGCTATCAGGGAAGCCCCTGCTGGTAACACGAGCTTCTTCTCTGTATCTGTGAGTCTCTTTCTCTTACATTCAATTCAGTTCAGTTCAGTTCAGTTGCTTAGTCATGTCCAACTCTTTGCCACCCCATGGACTGCAGCATGCCAGGTTTCCCTGTATATCACCAACTCCTGGAGCTTGCTCAAACTCATGTCCATTGAGTTGGTGAGGCCATCCAATCACCTCATCCTCTGTAGTCCCCTTCTTCTCCTGCTTTTGATCTTTCCCAGCATCAAGTTCTTTTCTAATGAGTCAGTTCTTCCCATCAGGTGGCCAAAGTATTAGAGTTTCAGGTTCAGCATCAGCCCTTCCAATGAATATTCAGGACTGATTTCCTTTAGGATTGACTGGTTGGATCTCCTTGAAGTCCAAGGACTCTCAAGAGTCTTCTCCAGCACCACAGTTCAAAAGCATCAATTATTTGGCACTCAGCTTTCTTTATAGTCCAATTCTCATATCCATGCCTGACTAACGGAAAAAACTATAGCTTTCACTAGATGGACCTTTGTCGGCAAAGTAATGCCTCTGCTTTTAAATAGGCTGTGTAGATTAGTCATAGCTTTCCTTTCAAGGAGCAAGTGTCTTTTAATTTCATGGCTGCAGGAACCATCTGCAGTAATTTTGGAGCCCAAGAAAATAAAGTCTATCAGTGTTTCCATTGTTTCCCCATTTGCCATGAAGTGATGGGACTGGATACCATGATCTTCCTTTTGAGAATGTTGAGCTTTTAGCCAGCATTTTCGTTCTCTTCTTTCACTTTCATCAAGAGGCTCTTCAGTTCCTCTTCACTTTCTGCCATAAGGGTGGTGTCATTTGCATATGTGAGGTTATTGATATTTCTCCCTGCAATCATGATTCCAGCTTGTTCTTCATCCAGCCCAGCATTTCACCTGATGTACTCTACATGAAAGTGAAAGTGAAGTCGCTCAGGCGTGTCCGACTCCTTGTGACCCCATGGACAGTAGCCTATCCCTGTCCATGGGATTTTCCAGGCAAGAATAGTGGAGTGGGCTGCCATTTCCATCTCCAGGGGATCTTCCCAACCCAGGGATCAAACCCGGGTCTCCTGCATTTCAGACAGACGCTTTACCATGTCCTTTCCCAATCTGGAACCAGTCTGCTTTTCCATGTTGTTCCATGTTTGGTTCTAACTGCTGTTTTTATCTGCATACATATTTCTTAACAGGCAGGTAGAGTGATCTGTATTCCCATCTCTTCAAGAATTTTTGTTGTGTTTTTCAAGTTCCACATATAAATGATATTATATGGTATTTATCTTTCTCTGACTTACTTCACTGTTGCCTCTATGTTTATCAGTAAAATTGGCCTATAATTTTCTTTTTGTAATATCTTTGTCAGGTTTTGACATCAGGTTGCCTCCTGGAATGAGCTTGGAAATGTTCCTTCCTCTGCAATTTTTTGAAATACTTTCAGAAGGATAGGTGTTACTCTGCCATCATTAAAAAAAAAAAAGTTCAGTACCTGAAACAAAGCTAGACCTATAAAGGGCATGCATGTAGTAAATGTTTTTTGGCTTAAAAATGAGTAATTCATCACAATAGGTCTCAGATGAAAAAAGAAATGAAAGGGAAATCTCCTTTTAATGGTATTAACTTTTCTTTAAGGGGAATTTTTCTAAGTGTTTTCTTCTGATTCAAATAATTTCTTGGAAATAGTCTTTCCAAAACAGGATAGAATTCATGGCTTTTGGAATAATGATGGCAGTCTTTAGGTACATATGGCATATAAAGATTAGAAGGTAGCACCTGCATAAAGTTATGAAAGAAAAATATGAACATTAAGATGTGCCATGTCCACCTAATTAGAGAGATTAATTATAACAGTAGAAATTAAACTATAATTTGGGTCCCAGGATTATCCCTTGAGTTTCATTATGATTAGCATGACTCACCCATAATTGCTTCTACCAACATGGTTTTGCCAAGCTGCCAGACAGACAAGCCCATTGGCTTGGTTTAAATCCAGGTCTCTTACAGACTAATGGCCTAGAGAGCTATCATTACTTCTACTCTAAAATTACTCTGGAGATAATTTTAGTCTTATTCAATTACTCCTTGACTCTCATGTTAAGGAAAATACTTTGGAAAAAGCGTATTTAGAATATTCTTGAATCCTTAGCTTCTTAAAACTTAGAGAATTTTTATAAAATAATTTAAAAATTCAAAATGTTGCAGCTGTGTGTATTTTATAAAGATTCACTAAGCCATACACTCGATTTACATACTTTTCTATTTACATACTTTTATATATCTAACCAACTTTAACAAAATATTTATTTAAAACACTAAAGTATTAAAATATGTAGACTCTTAGAGAATCAAAACACTGAAAAAATACTACATCAAGATTTGAAACTAATAGAAATATGTGTATATTTTAATTCTTTCTTTTTAAAAAATCTATTGTCAATCTCTATTTCCTTGTATTACATTAAATCAATAGCATGAATAAACTTCTGAATATGCCCCAGTTTTTTTCAAAAGGGATTTAGTTACTCTTTCTTTGAATGCTTTCTTGACTTTCTAGGTTTCTTCTTAGCCTCTACTTCAGCCTAGTAAAAAGGTTTGGGGTACAATTTATAGATCCCTTCATAAATACAGTCAACTTTTCCTACTAAAATGAGGAAAAGAAACCAAAAGCTCGGTATTGCAACAAATCATATTTTATTCTCTATACAGACTATATGCATTTAATTTCCATTTAAAAGCAGAGACCCTTAAATTGTATAACTCAACATTCTACATTATTTGAGGATAACATATAGATTTTTCTCAGTACATTCCAAAATCTATTTGTCAGGATGGGGGGAAATGCCATGTGACACACACACTGGAAGACTATAAATGACTCCACTGGGGGAATAATATTTAAAATAATTCTTGTCTGCTGCTATGTAAGTGTCTCTCAGTGAGAGACTAAATGATTGGCCATGTGAAAGGGCTGACGAGAAGACTATTGCATTTAGAAGTTAGTTTTAACAGACTGGCAATGTTTAAAGTTGTGAAAAGATAGAGTTTAAGGACTGAATTTAAAAAGGGCTGAATTCATCTGACTGTACCATTGCAATAGCATGAACATGTAACCTCTTATTTAGCCAATAGCTAAGCTCCCATTTCATGAGTTAGACATTCCAAGACAAAGCAGAAAGAGATGTGTTAAAGATTAGACTTGCAAATTTCAGAATACATAGTGTCAGTCTAGTGATGTTAAAACATCCATTTAGAATAACTCACAGAGTAACTGTAGCATATTACAAAGTGGAATCATGAATATGCAATCAGCAAATGGTTCTGGAGCCTGATCACCATCTCTGTCAATTACAGCAGTCACTTTCTGTGATGGTACCTTGGCACTTTGACAGTGATTATACCTTTCCATGATGTACTGCAGATATTATGCTTTGGTTGTTTACAAATAGAACCATATCTTACTCTTTCACTGTAAGAATAGTATTTTAAATAAGGAAAATATTCCTCATAATAAATCTTTCCACTTAAGTCACTCATGCATAATCATACTGGGCTTATCTTAAATGTCACTACCACATAACAAAAGCAATTCCCTAAAATCCTTCTTTATATTGTTCTTAAAAGTGAAGTAATATGGAGATTTTTCAACTTAAATGAAAAGAAACTGCATAAAAGATTAATTTACAACACAGTGCCCATTACTCTAAAGGTGTAGGTTAATAAAAGAGAAATCCATTTTTAAATATGAAGCAAAATTCTGAGAGAGATACAAGCATCAATCATGGCAAAATTATCCAGATGAGGTATACTTCAACTTCTTCACTTATTCTACCCCAAATCACTTATTTGTTTATTTGTAGGTATCAATATTGTCTCAAAATGCAACTGCAAGTAATTTGCTTAGGTTGTCATTTCCTCCAATGTTAGTTATCTAAATTTAAAGTAAAAGTATGGGAGACTAAATTATCAGCTTATTTCTCAACTTTTTACTTAATTTTATCTGTGTATCCATATCAATAAAACTCTAATATTTAAGTCTGCTACAGTACATGCAAAACTATTTGATATCTCTAAATATCTAGGATTTTGCTATCCAAATGAAAATACAGTCAGTATGGTACTGGCACAAAGACATAAATATAGATCAATGGAACAAAATAGAAAGCCCAGAGATAAATCCACGCACCTATGGACACCTTATCTTCGACAAAGGAGGCAAGAATATACAATGGATTAAAGACAATCTCTTTAACAAGTGGTGCTGGGAAAACTGGTCAACCACTTGTAAAAGAATGAAACTAGAACACTTTCTAACATCATACACAAAAATAAACTCAAAATGGATTAAAGATCTAAACATAAGACCAGAAATTATAGAACTCCTAGAGGAGAACATAGGCAAAACACTCTCCGACATAAATCACAGCAGGATCCTCTATGACCCACCTCCCAGAATACTGGAAATGAAAGCAAAAATAAACAAATGGGATCTAATTAAAATTAAAAGCTTCTGTACAACAAAGGAAACTTTAATCAAGGTGAAAAGACAGCCTTTGGAATGGGAGAAAATAATAGCAAATGAAGCAAATGGCAAACAACTAATCTCAAAAATATACAAGCAAGTCCTGCAGCTCAATTCCAGAAAAATAAATGACACAATCAAAAGATGGGCCAAAGAACTAAATAGACATTTCTCCAAAGAAGACATACAGATGGCTAACAAACACATGAAAAGATGCTCAACATCACTCATTATCAGAGAAATGCAAATCAAAACCACAATGAGGTACCATTTCACACCAATCAGACTGGCTGCGATCCAAAAGTCTACAAGCAATAAATGCTGGAGAGGGTGTGGAGAAAAGGGAACCTTCTTACACTGTTGGTGGGAATGCAAACTCGTACAGCCACTATGGAGAACAGTGTGGAGATTCCTTTAAAAATTGCAAATAGAACTGCTTTATGACCCAGCAATCCCACTGCTGGGCACGCACACCAAGGAAACCAGAATTGAAAGAGACACGTGTACCCCAATGTTCATTGCAGCACTGTTTATAATAGCCAGGACATGGAAGCAACCTAGATGCCCATCAGCAGATGAATGGATAAGAAAGCTGTGGTACATATATAGAATGGAGTATTACTCAGCCATTAAAAAGAATACATTTGAATCAGTTCTAATGAGGTGGATGAAACTGGAGCCTATCATACAGAGTGAAGTAAGCCAAAAAGAAAAACACCAATACAGTATACTAACACATATGGTAATGATAACCCTGTATGCGAGACAGCAAAAGAGACACAGACATATAGAACAGTCTTTCGGACTCTGAGGGAGAGGGAGAGGGTGGTATGATTTAGAAGAATGGCATTGAAACATGTATAATATCATGTAAGAAATGAATTTCCAGTCTAGGTTCGATGCAGGATACAGGATGCTTGGGGCTGGTGCACTGGGATGACCCAGAGAAATGGTATGGGAAGGGAGGTGGGAGAGGGGTTCAGGATTGAGAACTCATGAACACCCATGGCAGATTCATGTTGATGTACAGCAAAACCAATACAGTATTGTAAAGTAAAATGAAGTAAAAAAAAAAAAAAAATTTCTGGATGGTGAAATCACAGATAATTCTTTTCTTCAGAATTTTTTTTTTCAAACTTTCTACAGTCAACATGTATTGTATGTAGGACTGGGTGGGGGGATTGAAATAAAACAAACAACAAAAAAGAAAATACATATCAATTTAGATGTAATTATTTGCAATTTTATACCTATATAAGGTTTTATAGGTTCAATAGTGAAGTGAAGTCGTTCAGTCGTGTCCGACTCTTTGTGACCCCATGGACTGTAGCCTACAGGCTCCATCCATGAGATTTTCCAGGCAAGAATACTGGAGTGGGTTGCCATTTCCTTCTCCAGAGGCTCTTCCTGACCCAGGGATCAAACTCGGGTCTCCTGCATCGCAGGCAGACACTTTACCATCTGAGCCACCAGGGAAACCCTTTTATAGGTTCAATACTTATGTTTAGTCATTGATTTAGGAAGTTCAGAAGTTCATACTTATGGGATAGTAAAACTAAAATAAACTGTGGAAATCATATTGCTTAAATCACTATCCAATTATTTCCTTTCTGTGCAAACATTTTTAAGAGTGAAATTTGTTACAGGTCCCATAGCTTGAGTCAAAAATCAGATCTTCATATCAGAAGATAAATAATAGAGAGGGAGAGAGATAAAGGAAAGGGGAGGAAATTATGGGACTGTGTGAAACTAAAGCCTTAGATTAAACACAGAGTTGTGGAATGATTTAGATCTTGAAATGCTACCCTCACAATAATGGGATAGTTCTCCCAAACAAGAACGATTAAACCCTGGTTATAGGACATTAAACAAAACCTTAGATAAGAGAACAAGGTATAGAATTTTAAAAAATAAATTGAGAGGCATAAAACAAACAACAAAAAGAAAATACATATCAATTTAGATGTAATTATTTGCAATTTTCAGCTCAGCTTTTTCTGTAACATTTCCCTATAGTCCACCTCCTTTAACCCATAGAAAAGGTTACATCACAAAAAATAACCACTCATAAAACACCACTCACAAAATAGTGTGCGTTTTGGAGAAATGGCTTCATACCCAATAAGAAAAGAAATAAGAATTACCAGGAGTACTTTAGAGAAAAGGGTTTATGAAAGCTACTCCAAAAATGTAATAAAGAAATAATGGTATAGAAATTCTGCTCCATAGGTATGAAACAGGAAAAACAGAACATAGTACACATAATAGGCAAAAGGTTGATGAAGATCCAAGCTCGGAGGAAAATATGAATTGAAAGATACTTCCAATCACTTCAAAATCTAGAACAATTTAGATTTGATTCAATAATATTAGATTTCAAATATGAGATTAAAAATTGTATTTGAGATCACAGATTTCGAAAAACATAGAAAGACACCAAAGAACAATAATCCCAAACTGAAAAACACTTTTAGAAACAGCAATTAACTGCATAGTCACTATTGAAACAGATCTTTTCACAGAGGAAAAGACTGAGATAACTCCATCCAATGTAAAGCAAAGATTTTGTCACTCAGAGAGAACCTGTTAATAAGCAATATAGATAGGTGTAAGGAAAATGGGTGTAGCTGAAGTAGAAAACTCACCAAATGCAATGGAAGACACATTCAGATATTGATGAAAATCTTAACATAAACTGAGAAAAATCTAAACCTGTAAATCAAGAGTATAATATTGAAGTGAAAGTGAACACTCAGTCATGTCCTACTCTTTATGACCACATGAACTGTAACCCACCAGTCTCCTCTGTCCATGGGATTTCCCAAGCAAGAATACTGGAGTGGGTTGCCATGTCCATATAAAATAAGATACAGAATATCAAGATATTTTATTTAAGTTACCATTGAAAAGGAAGCAATCAACATAAAGAATAAGACCAACTAGCATCAGAGTCACCTAAAACTCATCAATGCCAGATGATAAAGCAATGTTTTAGAATGATGCTCACAATAAGGTACTTGAGGTCCTGGCTAGTACAACAAGAAAAAAAAGTAAGTAAAAGTTCTATCGATTGTAAATAGATTTTTTCAATCTATTTATTGAAAAAATAAATCTCTTTCTTTGTAGATGACATGATTGTCTATATAGAAAATAAACAAATTAAGAAAAAAACAAACTCCTAGAACTAATAAGTGAGTATAACAAATTTGCATGACACAAGATTAATATGAAAAAGTTAACAGCTTTCCTACATACCAGCAATTGGAAAATCAAAAAATCTAATAAAATAGAATTTACAATAGCACAAAAATTAAATATTTAGGTATAAATTTCACAAAATATGTTCAGTATCTATATGTTAAAAGCTATAAAACTGTGATAAAAGAAATCAAAGATCTAAATAAATGGAGAGAATATCCATGTCCAGGGAATGAAAGATTTAATATTGCTAAAATATCAGTTATTCCAAATTTGATTTATAGATTCAGTGCAATCTCAGTCAAAAAGCCAGTAAGTTAAGTCTATATAAAAA